>RJWT010017699.1:0-19245 GCA_004365215.1 Cuniculus paca | reverse complement strand
CTTCTGATGGATTAAAGCTAAGTAGTGATACCACAGTACTTTGTAACCTACATAGTACTGTGGACTATGGGGAATAAGTCTGTGCACAAAAACACTTCCCTGTTTCATCAACCCACACTTTTGTAGCATGATGAAAGGAATTTATTATGACCACTTTTGGAGATGTATTCATTTTTTACTGCTAGGTAACAGATCACTAAAAACTTAGCAACCTACAAAAATAACCACTCATGAGCTTATAGTTATGCAGAAGGTCCAAGGCCAGTGTGCTGGGTGCTGCTCAGGCTAACATGAGGTACTATATTAGGCAATTAAATTCTCCCATTCAGTTCAATGAGAGACTCATTCTTGTGGCAGAATCTAGTTCTCTGTGGTTATAGGACTGAGGTCCCTAAGTTCGTGGCTATCAGCTAGACAGACCTCTGAATTAAGGCTGCTTCTAGTGGACAGTCCTTACTACAAGGTTGCTTCCTTCTCAGCAACCGAATATTACTCCGAATCTCTGCTTTTGCCTTCTGTGGGCAGCCAGGGAAAAGTGTCTGTGTTAAAGTGCTTATTTAAGCAGAGTCCTCCAAGAGAATCTCCCTATCTCAGTGTTAGCAGTTTTACACAATTGTCTAATCACAAGAGTAAAATAAACAAATTTATAATCCTAATGATTATGTAGGCTGTATATGTACAGGACAGGCAATATCGAATGATATCTTAGAGTTTTGCCTAGATGGGCACTTTTTTTTTTCCTTTGAGACAAGGTCTTGCTATGTAGTCCAGGCTGGCCTTGAACTCACTATGTGGCCCATGCTGGTCTTCAACTTGCAGCAAACGTCCAGCCTCAGTCTCCCAAGTGCTGAGATTACAGCTGTGAATCACCATGCCTGGTGTACTTTTGTTATTTTCACTTTCAGCCTTTCAGATTTTTTTGGCTGCTGTCTTCATATTCAATCACTTTTTTAAATCTGTATTTTCCCCAAAAGAAACAAAATTTCAAATTGTCATCATTTGTCTACTATGTGTAATAAAGTGCACATAAAAGAGCTGTGTTCCTGGATTTGCAAACAATTTTCAATAATACCAAATAAGCTTTTGTGCTATTTATATTTCTATTTGCAAATAGAGCTTTAAATAAACCATTAATTTATGATTAAGCACTTTTGTGACATTAATATGGTTGCAATAGTGAAGACATAATTTCAATTTTTTTTCTAACTAATGTCAAGCCTACTAAGCAAGTAGGTTTACTTTGGTGCTAATGATTTTATGAATTTCTTTCTACAAAACAGGCTCTAGGAAATAAATGCACAAATGGTGAAGAATTAATTATGGGTGATTTGATTGAGTCTACCTATGCCTTATCTCTTTGTCTTCATGTATTAGTTGAATTCTTCTTGTAACATTTGATTTATCAAAGTATAGCAAAAAACTCTTATCAAGGAAACAAATGAGGAATTTGAATGAGCTTAGGAAAAACACAAGATACACAACTAAATATCAAGTTGGCCAATTTCAAGTGACGATAAAGACCAATGAGTGAGAATAAAATATGTTGTGACATAGTGTAGTATTGTAGAAAGAAAAATAGGCTGACCCTGAATAAACTATTTAAACAACTTATGTTATTCTCAGTTTTTTTATTATAAAAGGAGAGTGAATCCCTATTTCATTGAGTTGTGAGAATTGAATGATCCATCAAATATATAGCCTATGAAAAGTGTTCAATAAATACTTTGCTTCTCTGAAAGTGAATAATAAATTAACAAATTAAGTTTAAATGGGAGAAGTCACTTTTTAGAAGGTTAGAGGATGTGCCATAAACTTACTGCATTTGTAAAAGTTCGTATGTAGATTCAACTACAAATACACAAAGCCTGCAACTGGGATAGAATAACAGTGACCTAGGTAATAATAAAGTACCTTTAAAATGTTTAAAGAGAGGACATTTAGTAGTGTACTTACATGACAGAAAATGTGAGGTAAGTCAAATAAGATGATATGTCAACCCAGAGATTAGCAACAGAAGGTGGGCACCATCTCTCTATACTGGAGGAACAAAGAGAGAATGAAATGTCCCTGAAATCCAGGTGACAAAGCCAAGAAAATATAGCCACTGTTCTGAGATGCTGCCAAAGGCAGAAGTGTCGTGGCTTCTTCCTTACAGTAAAACACAGATGAAAAAGGAACTCCTCTATATGGTTGGAGCGAATGTAAACTAGTACAACCACTATAGAAATCAGTATGAAGATTCTTCAAAAGACTAAAACTAGAAATTACATTTGACTCAGCTATTCCCCTTCTGGGTATCTTCCCAAAAAGGTTAAAGGTACCAAGCTACAGTGATACACACATACTCATGATTATGCCACCACAGTTCATAATACCCAAATCTTGAAAGTGGCCTATATATCCATCAACAGATGAATAGATAAGAAAAAAGTGGTATCTATACACAGTGGAGCGCTACTCTGTTAAAGATGATAAACTTAAATGATTTGGAGGAAAATACATACACCTCAAGACCATAATATTAAGTGAAATAAAGCAGTCACACAAGTTTAAATATCACATAACTTCTCTTATATGAAAAAAACTAAAGTTTAAATAATTTAAAGAACAAAAGAAAAGAGGGACAATAGGAAACAAGGGGGTAGGTCTTTTGTAAATGGGAAAGGGGAATGAGAGGGGAGGAGGAATAAAAATAAGATCTGTACATGTACCTACTCCCCACAATTAGTGGAATCATTATATACTACAAACATGTACTAATTAAAAAGGAATACACAGATGATGACACAGGAGCCTGAGATAGGGTTCACCAAATTTGAGAGGAGCAAAAAGGCAATGAATATATTTGAGGGCACACAAGCCATGGATCAGCATTTTAATTGATGCAACCAAGGAAAAACTAATTGGCAACTCAGATTTTAGATAATCTCTAATGATTAATTCCTTAGTTGCATTTAGACATCTTTGTTTTAGGGCCAAGACCCAGTAGAGGAGAAATGTCGAGGATGAGGACTTACTCCCTAAACTCCTCTCAGGCAAGAGCAAAGAGGAATCAAAATTATTGTCTGCAAGAATGATAGACTGAGGACTAGAAATGCTGTACCTGGCAACAGAATGTGGTTTAAGATGTGGAATCACTATTTGTTGCCTCACTTTTACTTTTTCCAAATGTAGGATAAGTCTGTCTTTCTCCTTCATTGCTACTTGGTAGTTTGGAATGTAGAAGAGTGTGTTTTCCAAAGATGATCACAATGACACATATATCATATTTCATGCTCTTATTGTGGTGCATTGTTGACAGTTATTCATCACTACTGCAAGAAGTGTAGGAGTTGAGGAATCTGTGCTTTCTCTCCAAATCTGGCAGGCCTGTGGTTTCTGAAGAATGGCAGAAGATCATCTGGAACAGAGATTTATCTGTCTTCTTTGACCCAGAGAATTGAAGGAGGGAGATCATCTGTTAAAGTATCTCTAGAGAGAGATTGAGTGAGACTAGAGGGGAAGGCATATGCCCCCAACCCCACTTCCCCAAAACATGACTCTAGAGAGAGGAATTTCTCGCTTAGGATAAGACAATGCTTGATGCTAAATTAAGCTTAAATGTTCATGGATATTTCACAGTTTAAAATTGAAACTATCAGAATTTGCCCTTCTGTGAGCCAGCAGCAGCCATGCAGTCCTAGGAGGAGAAACAAGAAGCCAATTTGCCCTTCCTGTGAGCCAGTGGCAGTCATGTGGGGCCCAGGAGGAGAAACAAATAGTCAGTTTTCCCTTCTTGTGAACCAGTGGCAGCCATGCAGGGCCTAGGAGGAGAAACAAGAAGCCAATTCACCCTTCCTGTGAGCTAGCTAGTGTGTGGGCTGGAAGACAAGAACACCACCCTCCTCTGCCCCATAAGCAACCAGCTGATTTGGAGGAACACAGGCTGAGTTAATAGCAACTGAGGTACAAAAACAACTTAATGCTTGTATTGTCTGATTGACTTTGCAGCCCTAAAGTCGATAGTCTGAGCATCTAGTTGGAGGATAACAATATGCAATATAGCAACTATGGGGGATTTCTTTCTGTCTTGTTTTTGAGATCCAATACTGTTCTCACTATTTTGTTTTGTTTCATTTTATTGTTTTGTTATATTCAATGTTCTGTTTTGTTTGGTTTTATTCTCTTCTGTTTTGTTTGATTTTATTATGTCTGGTGATATGGTCAGCAATTTTGAAGATAACAAGAGGCATTATGGTAGCCATTGTTGATTTCCTATTATCCGTTTTGAAGTCCTATACCACTTTCAGTGCTTTGTTTTGATTGGCTTTATTCTGTTTCATTTTGTTTGGTTTTATTCTCTTTAAAATAAAATTTTAAAAAAATTGTTTTAAAATTTGAAACTATGCTAACCACTAACAGTAAAGTATATTTTATTTTCTGCGAGTGAGCACAAACATCATGGCCTGCCCAAATATTCTTTGGAGTAAAGGAGGAAAACCTAAACTCAGTGAATTTGAAAGCTCTGATAAGAAACTATCATAGCTATAATAAATTAATTTTCACTTTGATCACAATCCTGTGTCATGCTTGTCAGCATACTGGATTATGCCTATGAGATAAAGAAGATGTTTTTCATAGGTAGACTATGGATAGATCTCCACTTTTGTTACTTGATTACTATTAACAACTCTATTTCTATGTGGCAAGTGAGATGAGTATTACACCATCCACATTTAATTATAAATGTGGACTCCTGCCTGCTCAGTCTTAGCTGAATGATCAGAAGTTAACAAAAGAGCCCTTGGGACTCTACTTTAAGGGAAGAGCTGCATTTTTTGGTTGGAGTTTACTAAGCTGGGAATGGCTATCTTTTCCACAATGCGGAGGGCTTCAGAGTGTATATGCAGATTAAAACCAAATACAAACAGAACAAGAGAGAACTCACCCTGGACAAAATTCAAGAGTTGACTGTACTGATATAGTTTCATCCTACTCTAAAGGGAAGAGAAAAATAACAATAACTAAAATTAAATTTCAAATTACTCAGATAAACATAATTTATTATTATACTTAAGTATGTGTGCACAACATGACTGAATTCAACTAAACTTTTAATAACATTTGATTTAATACATGTTCGTAGAATGACAACAGTTTAGAATCAGGTACTTGTAAAGACTATAACAATTTTTTCTTCCATACTCTATTAGAAATTTCCTATATTCATATAAATACAAGAGGATGTTCAGTTTTCTGGAGATATAAGGGAAATCTCTTTCTGAGGTGTCACAATTGTAAATTTGTAATTTTTTCTTTTTTTTAAATATTAAATTGTCAGACTCCTGAAATTAATATTATTCTTGAATTATGATCCATGCTTATGACTTGTGAAAAGTGAATATCTTTACTAAGAACTCTAGAATATTGACTCCAGAAAAATAAATACCTTATTGTATACTTAATGATCAAATTAATATTATTTATTACTTATGTACTAAAGCATCATATCTTAAAAAATTGGTATTCTTTTAGCAATAGTAACTTTCACTGTATCAACAAATTTGGCAACAAATAACAACAGTAAACTTCTGATGTCAATAATGGTATCTCCCAAAAATTATCTTCTGTAATTTTGATTTAACTGCCATATTTTCAAATTTAAATTAATTCATTATAAGAAATAGCTGCTTGAAAATTTGCTTTAGTGTATGTATTTAACATTGTTGGTGCTAAACAGTTTGTTACTACACTGTCCTTCTTGCAACTTGATATAAGTCCCAAGAAAAGAAAACTAAAGAAAAAGGAAGAGAAAGTACAAGAAGAAAGGAGAAAGGAAGAAAGAGAAAGAAAAAGGAAAAGAAGAAAATAAAAAAAATAAAAAACAAAAAATAAAACTTTGTATCTTGAGGAAACAGAATTTCTCCTTTCTGAAAAAGAAATGATGCCTATGTATGTATTAATCTTTCCAATAGGTTTGTGAATTCGTCAAAAAAGTGTGCTTTTTTTCTCATTTTTTCTTTAACTGAGCTTTGAATGGGGAGAGGGGAAGGGGATTGAAAAGAGGGGATCCGAATGGAAAAAAAACTGGAAAAAATTTATCATACATAGGTAAAAATTCCCTATAATAAATGTGGTCATTCTGTATACTTAAACTGTATCAATAAACTTAAAGTGCAAAAAAAAAAAGCTTTTTTTTTTAAACTTGTATTTTTCTGGTGTTTCTGGTGGCATACAGTCTTATACATGGTATATATTCAGGAATATTTGGTAGATGAAAGAACTAGTCACATTCTCCTGATCATGCCAAAAAGTTAACACTTTGGGACATTGATTTTCTATTTTCAGCCTACTTTAAAAGTATTTAGTATGGTGAAAATTGCACAAATTTTGCACAAATTGCTAGATTACTTGAGTTGAGATCACACAGTATTATTGTCATTATTATTTGCTATTCTCAGCATCCCATTCCAGTCTAGCCAGACTCTTGTTCTTCATTATCTTACAGGCAAAGAAAATTTCTGTTTTTATTTTTTTTAATCTTCTCTCATTTTGTTCCCATTTCCTGGAATGTCTTTCCCTTTCCCTTCTATTTGTCCAACTTACATTACATTTCAGAGCCTTTCTGGGTCTCCCTCCTTTTTAGTGAAACACTTCCCTCCTACGTCAAGAGTGCTTTCAATCAGTTGACACTTAATACAAAATTTAACACCATGCCCATTCTGTAGATGTCATTCCTGTGTCATTTGTAAGAGTCCTACCTTAATTTTAGACAGCTAGTCTATAATTTTCATTAGGGTAGAATTCATTTTTCTATTTCCTCTGTGTAACACAAAGCAGCTATGTTGCCTCATACCTTTAACACTATTATTCCTCCATCTAAAATTTTATTAATAGTAGCATATTATAGATTGAAAAACTTTCACATGTGCTGGTTACCCAAAAACTAAGGTTATGTAAATCTTTAGTGTAAAAGTATGTCATAAGCAAAACATTTCAAAATGAGATATTTCAAAAAGACATCTAAAAGATATTAAATCAGATTCAAATTTTGAGATTGATTTGAGTTTTAAAATACTAAGAATATTTGGGTACAAACCTATACCAAAAATCTGGTAATTCTAAGAATTTCCTGGGGGAAGATTTATTTATCATATCCTTCATGCCAGAAACAGAAAACTTAAAATGTTAGATTTCTAAGAAGCTTGGTCTGTGTCCACAAAGCAAATAAGAAGATTGTACACTATCCATAAACCTGAAAAAAAATCTCTTTAAATGTTAAAATCCTCCTTTCTTAGTTATATGTATGCTTCAAAACAAAGATAAGTCTATAAATACAGTTTTTATGAATGTTATGGTTTGAATGCATCTCCCAAAGTTTTGTGTTCTAGAAGCTTGGTCCCCAGTGCAGCGGTGTTGAGGAACGAGACTCTTTTAGAGGTAGGGCCTAATGAAAGGTGATTAGATCACTGGAGACATACCCTTGAGGGGCATTAGTGTAGTTCTTGTGGGACTCAAGTCAGGTTTCACCAGAACTGGTTGTCATTAGAAAAAATTTCAGTTCCCTGAGCCTCTTGTTTCCTATCTTGCCCTACGATCCTATCTTTTTACAGGGGCTGCCGCCACCGTGATGCCATCTGCCACATTGTGATGTAGCCTGAAGACCCTCCCTGGACCTACGCAGATGGCAGTGCTGTGCTCTTGGGTCACCAAAGCTACGTCGGATAAATAACCTTTTTCTTCATAAATTACCTAGCCTTAGATACTTTGCTGTAGCAACAAAAGATGAACTAACACAATGTCTCTCTCCTTATGAAATCAAGTTACCTCTTCTTGTGATCTCCCTCTAAAGCCATCCACAGTACAAATCATGTATGATTTTGATGTTTTCTAAGCACAGCAGCTGGAACATTCTTTCCCCCATGACACCAGATCTCTAAAGTTCATTTTATTAGTAGAAAATAATATTAGTCTTTGGTGGTAGCTTCTAGCTGAATCAAACTAGGAAGTTTCTCTTTGGCCACAACCATCACAGATAAAAGTATTGGCCTGCCTTTCTTTATAGAAGATCCTCTAGAGCTGCAGGGATGTATTTGCTGGACTTGTTAAACACCATGAAAGGCAAACTACATGAATTGAATTCTGTTGTTTGAACTATGCCCTAAGGTTGGACATCTGAAGATTTAAGTTTGCTAAATTTGTTCTCACTCTGTTTTTCAGTCCTGGACAGAATACACATACCTCTTTATTCTTTAGGTTAAGCAAGCCTGAGAATTTTTTCACCAAACCTGCCGAGGTAACCTGAGTCTCTGGTGGGACCCAAGAGGGCCCAATCAGGCTTCAGCTGCCACACAGAGGCTACCTAGACCTGAAAGAAGAAGCACCCACTAGCAGTTAGGAGAACTTCGGTCATAACTGTCAACAACACTAGTGGATGCAAAAAGGCTATGCATCACTGGGCGTGGTGGCCCGTGCCTGTAATTGCGGCAATCTGGGAGACTGAAGCAGGAAGATCCTAAATTTGAGCCCACCCTGGGCAACTTTATGACACGCTGTATCAAAATTTAAAAAATTAAAGACGGAATAGTTCACTGAGAAGGCCCTAGGTTTAGTTCTCAGTAACAAACACACACGTACACACATTCACGAATGTACCAGTCACTGGAGAGCTATATCCCAGGTTTATTTTAGGTTTTAAAACCTAAATAAAAAGCTTAAAAAAGTTTAAAACCTAAAAAAGTTTTCAAACTTACAAGCATTTTTTTTAAAAATATGCCTTAATCTGCCTTATTTACCTTTACATGAACTATTTTTTTTCATTTTCAAACAGCATAACTGCACATGATGCAATATGTATTAGAATTCTCTTAGTCTTTTAACAGTTTTTCCTATTCTTATGAAACATTTCCATTTACTTTCCAAATAGAATTTACTGAAATGCGAACCAATGTATTTTTCTTTGATGAACAAATCACATTGATTTAAAGTATAAATCGTACATTTTGTTTCCATAGTATTTCCAGCACTTTTCTCTGTTACAGAACTGTTTCTCGTATACCTGTTTCTTCTGCGAAGGATTCAGAGAGCTGGGCATTGCCACTTTTGAACAGTTGGTGGCTCCAATGCTTTGCAACTGTCTTATAAATGTGATACCAAAATAAGATGACTCACTTTAAACTGTTGAAAATATAATTTGAAAAAAGAATGCAGTTGAGTAAATATTTTGTATTTTATCTGAAACTAAATGTTATACTTAAAGGATCTAAAGTATTCCAACAAGAATATGAAGTGAACCACATTTTTAAATTTCCTAATGGTCACATTTTAAAAGAATTAAAAGGAATGAGTGATCAATATTAGTAATATACTTTAAACGCCCCCCATGGTTTGTTTTGTCATTTCAATGCATAAAGTTAAAATTATTGGAGTTCCATCTCCAGCTCCACAGAAGATTAAAAGAAGTTAAAAACAAAGAAATTACCATTGACTATTTTACATGCTTTGTGTTTTGATACGAAGTCTCAACTCAATGTGTATTTTATACTTGCAACATCTTCACTTCCAACTAGCAAGATTTTAGCTGCTCAGTAGCTGCAGGTGGCTAGTGACAACTAACCAGTGAGTTCAGATCTAAAGTGACTAAAGACAACCCTTCCATTTAGTGTTCTATAAAACTTTGATAGAAAGTAAAAGAAACCATATTTTTGCACTAATTTTGTTCCTAAAGTTGGAGCTCTTTTCCCACAGAAAATCATCCAGAGGACTTGGCTCATAATTTTGATGAAATAGAAATGAAACATGTAGCTTAGCTAGCTGCATACTAGTACTATGGTATTGACATTTCTAAAGTTTAGAATTACTTATGAATTCTTGGATCTCTCTTGAGCCATTGGTCCCCTAGTATTTCAGACAAATCATACAATTTATCCATATTTGACTTCCATTTCTGATTCCCCTTACATTTCTACAATTTAGCTTAGGTAGTCTTTTATTAGGTGCTTATAAAGTCTTCTACATTCAATGTTTGCATCAACCTTCACAGTTATCATCTGGACTGTACAGTTCCTGGCCTCTGGAGCCAAACTAGCTGAGCTTTTGTCCCAGTACCACCATGGATTAGTCCTATAAACCTGGACCAGTTTCTACTCCTATGCATCATGTAGCATCTAAACTGCAAAAAATTATAATACGCTGCTTGTGGGCCATGGTAAAGATTAAACATATATTAGCACAAGATATCTAATACACAGTAAATAACCTATACGTCTTAGTTGAATATGTTGATTCTGTGTAATGTCCAGTGTCCTCTCTCATCAGTTTTATAATATTTAACAAAATAAAGTGACTTGAAACTAGACCTTTGCTTATTATTTTTTTATTGCAGGGTGAGTCATTTCATTGGAAGATGTTTCATATTGACACGGTAACGTAATAAAAATACAGCCAGGCTCCATATTGCTCAGAATAGAGGATAGGCTCTTCTGAATATTTCACAAAGGAAGTGCTGAGGAAACACAGAGACTGAGGCACATGGCTCTAAACAACATTTTGGAAAGTATGGTTTCCAACAAAATGCAGGCTTGTCTCACTCCCCTGTGTTTATTCTTTATTGGGTAGAACCCATTTTGTTGCTATGAAAGGTAAAAATTCAACTTTTAATTGAATAGTCTGTAAATATCTACATAGCATAACTACTGCATAATTGTAGTGCGCAACATGTCAGCTTGTGACACTGGGACAGCAGAGAACAATGAAGCATTTAAAAAATTGAGCATAGCACACTAGTTTCAGTTTTAGGGGAGTAAACTCAACTTTCTACTTAACATAGAAAATGAACATGTTTTTGAAGCTAGTTAAGTGTTTATTATTTTCTCAATTGTAAACCAGTTTTTCACATTAAAAAAATCTAGAACATCTGGAAAAATGAGTAATCTATACCATCTGCTGTTGTCTAATTCAAGAATAATGATCTGGGGATGAAAAAGAAATGAAAACCATAAGTTGGTAACAATTCCAAAAACAACTACTAGAAAAATATTTGTGTAATCATCAGTATCTGGGATTTTCAATTGATCGGCATTTACCATCTGTGACCACAGATCTACTTCTGGATAGTAATCATCTGGAATAAGCTGGGAACTAAAAACACTGTGATGGATATTATGTAGAATAATTTAAGATGAAATTATACAGTGATAATATGCTGTTTTCATGTTTTAATTCTCTGTTTATAAATACAATGAATCCGCTATATCTATGTATTCAACAATGTGTAGGCACCTGAGCTATTTTATCTCATTTACTTGTCATACATTTGAGTTTATCCATATTCTTTAAAGCTATAGTTTTCATATTGTAGCTCACAGAAGTCACTGCAGAACAGATAGTCCACGGATAGTTGAAGCTTGTATTAGGGTGAAGGTACTAAGATTCACAAGGTGTGAATTCCAAAAAGTATCTGAAGAGAAAATTGATGACACTGTAGTTCCCTTTGTCCTGGTTGATTTCTTCTAAGACCCCCAGTGAATGTCTGAAACCACATATAGTTAGGAATCCTATAATTTAATATCTTTCCATCTTAACTAAGCATTTATCAGACACTGTGCCTGTAACTTTTGCAGTTTGAGGTGTGACAGTAAAACCTGCATGTATTTCCTTTTCCTTCTTTGTAATTTCATGTATGAAAGATTTGTTCTTACTATAGAACTTAGTAGCCTTAGGATACTTTTTTTTCCCCTTGTCTTGCAGAGAACTTTAACCTCTTCATATTTCCCCTTGGTATATCCCTATCGCCAGCATCACTACTCTTACATTTTGGGCTTAAGTAAAATAAGGGTCACTTGAACACAAACACTATGATTCTGAGACAATGGGAAGGGTACTAAGTGAATAGCAGGCAGGTCGAGTACAGAGTATGGATAAACTGGATAAAAGCATGACCCACAGCCTGGGGGAAGGGATTTCATCATTCTATTCAAAATGTTATGTGCTTCAGGTAGATGATTGTGTTTGCTTTTGGAATTTTCCATTTAATACTTGTGGATGATAGTTGATTTCCAATAACAGAAGCTGTGGAGAATCAATCCACAGATAAGGGGCCATTGCTGTATAAGATTGATTACATATGCATGTTAACAGAATAATTAATATCACTGACATAAAATAATAAGATGGTTATTTGGTCTAAAACGTTGTAGTAAAAGGTGAGGCATTTGGATAAAATGGTTTTCTTCTCTTTGATGAGACTCTAGTTATCTGGAGAACAGAAGGCTAATAGATTCAAGTTTTTAAGAGACTTGTAGAGAAGTGCAGCAGGCAGGCAGCTCTAGATGGATAGATTTAAGCAGAAAGCAGAGCCAGCACACTGATGATGTACATTTCTTTTTCCTTTTTGCCACAACTAGTTGGCTATGGAATTCTTCATAACAGAATTCCATGGCCAGCGAGGGTAGATATATTCTCTGGTGGCATTCAAAGTTTATTTGATCCATGTTTTCTGCTTCTAATTAATATCTCATGGTAAATTTTAAAAAGTCTTAACTTTCAAAATAATTCATGTACACGTTTTTACTATATAGACACTGCTACAGTTTTTATCTGGTATTTTACAGATCAACTAGAAAAGTAAATGGGAGTAAAAAAAGTTTAAGTGATTTTTCCTTAATGAAATTTATCTTTCTCAAATGGGAAGGGAATCAAGAGTTGTTGGAGGGGGGCAAAGAGATGAAAAAAGAAATTAAGATTTGTTTTGTACGTGTACCAACTCTACACATGCAATGAAAACATTATGGACTGAAAACATGTACTAATACAAAAGAAATTTAAAAACTATTGGATAATTTTATCCAAAAGTTTTATGAGATTCAGAAAAATCAGAATTATAGAATAAAGAGTTCAATGACCCAAGTGGATTCTTTCTCCTTATTTTAGTGAAAATTAATCAAAACCAAAAAATACTCTTCTCAACTTTTTGCATCTCTACTTTTTACTTAATCTAAGAGCATGTGTGTGTATGTTATGTATGTGTGATTTTCCCACTTAAATGATATTTTTAATGAGTAACTTTATTTAGCTCCAGGAGCATGTCATTTTTCTAAGCCTTAAAGCAAAACATCCGTTTTGAAACTTTCAAAAGTTTGTGTTTCATTTGGTTGTGTTTCACTTGCTTGTGGTCTCAGCCAGGTTAACCTTCCTGAACCTTGATTTCTTTCATGTGTGTAACAGAGATAATAATTCTACCCATAGGCTATAATGTGGATTAGATGGAAAACATGATTGTTAACATTACAGACATTTGCCTATAGTAAGTAGTTTATAAAAACTATTGCTTGTATTAGTAAAGCTAGTGGTTATTTAAAAAATATAACCTTAACCTTTACATTATACGAAATTGTTTTAATTCTTGTGTTCCCCAAGTTGTGAGGCAAAAGTACCCACTGCCATTCTGTAGCAGAAGAAGACTTATTTTCTATCTCATTATGAAAATTTTGTATCTTGTTTTGATTTATTTATGTTTCTGGGGATATCTTTATACACACGTAGAATATGAAAACAAAAAATTAGTTATGTATGTGATTCTTTCAAATTTACATAAATAGTGTGAATAAATGCCTTAGTTTGTTTTTGAGCAATTAAGCTTTTTCTGCTGATTGTTTTTTCAAGAGACTTCGTTTAAAACAGATGTCTCTCTTTTCCTTCACACCTGCAAAAAACCTAAGAGGACATTTAGCTGCAGAGAATCTTAAGGTTTTGAGAGCTGATGACTTTTGAAAGTGGAGGAAAAATTTCATTATATTCAGTGATTGTTAATTTTACCTCTTTCTCATCTCTTTCTCCCTCTCTCTTTTTAATGTCATTAAAAGTGAGTTCCTTGCTGAGATGTGTAAAAGAACCTTATTCTCTGGTCATATAATAAAGTATTAGGAAAAATGTTTTACTTACAGTAGTATCCAAATTAGCATATAAATACCATAAAATGCCAATGGCATATACCTCTTGATTCCTTTGATTTTTAAAAATAGCTGTTAAGGTTTACTTCATATATTTCCAACACTAACTGTTCATACTGACTTGTTTTTGCCTTCTAATGTCACCTCTGTAACTTGCTGTCAGTCAACTTATTGGAAGGGTGGCAGATGTCGAGGCCATGAAAATAGGAACAAGGGACGTTTGGAGCACAAGAAGACATAGGCAAAAAGATGGAGTGGATTTCATGACATCTTTAATAATCTGAAGGGCCCAGTGTGTTCCACGTAACTACTGTGCCATTGATTTAGGTTCCTAAAATTGCATTAAGGTGCCTTAATTAATTTGGTTATAAAGACTCATATTTAATAAAAATGTATTGAACTGCAAAATGAGCATTCGAAATTCCCATAAAATATCTGAAAATCTCTTGTTTTGAGTGTAGGGCATTTTTAGCACTCTTCCTAATCTTCTCACATGCTTCTTTTCTTTCCTCTGATGTTGGGGAATATGGACTTTTCTTTTAAGGACAGTATGGGATTTTATTTGTATGGTTCATTTTCAGATTGCAACGCTAAATTTGGAATATACTCAAAACCATAAAAAAAGAAATAATAACTAGTAATAACCAGTTAGTGTATTTTTATTTTCCCTTTTTCAATGAAATTTTTAGTACAGGAGCCATTATTTTCTATGTACGTTTTCACTCTGATTCTTCCCATACGACATTCCTCAAATTTTTTTGCAACTTTGAAAACATAATTTTCATTGACAACATTCTTTTCCATCATACTGATGATGTGGTATGTGGCTTGCTTTTGTAAGAGCTGTGAGTGAATGCGGGTAGGGACATGAGTGTGTGCTTCCACGCAAATAGCTTAGCATAAGGAGATATTTATGCTTAATTTAAAAATTTCTGTTTGATTAAGTTGCATTTTGCAGTGTGAAGGATGCACGCCAAGCAGTTGCACAAGGAAAGCAGCCTGGTTCTTCAGCCTCAGGTCTGGTGATGCCGTGGCGGCCTCTCTCTGTACACTGTGCTCAGGGCACCCAGAGCTCTTTCGGGTCCCTATTTGTTTATGCGCCTTCTGAACTGTAAATTGTTTTTGAGAGCAAGGACTGCATTTGATTCAGCTCTGCATTCCTATTCTGTACTTGGAATGGAGCCTGGTATGCAGGTGCTTTGATGTTTGAATGAGTCAGTGAAGTAATTCAGGGCAAACTGAGAGTTGATAAAGAAGTCAGTGGGGTTTGCCCTGAATAAATGGTTTAGGTAATGCTTTTCTGATTCTGAGGACACATTCACTGTGTTAGATGTGTGTGCATGGATGGTAAGGGAGATCTAGGGTAATTGTGTCTCCACTTTTTCTCTGTGTAATATCTGAGAAGTCAAAATAAAGGATATAGAATGCAGGGAATGTGTTTTGAATTCTGAGGTTTTCAATGTGACTTTTTTTCTGAGAGAAAGATAAGGTAATTAGTAGCAACCAAGACACAGTTAAAAATCCTGTTATTTTTTGATTATATAGGTTTCTTAAAGTGTCATTTGTGTTTACACTTGTTTGAATTAAAAAGATAAAGCAGTCTGGTAGAATAATAAACTATTTATGTGTGTTTGGTAGAATCTATGAGTTGTAGCTATTTCTCTGCAGAATACATATTTTCCTCTTCATAAAGAGCAAAGGAGATCATTCTATGTTCAGTTCCCATAGTTAATATGCCATGGTCCAAGTAATCAATATTGTGATATGTATAGTACATGGTAATGCTCAATATATATTTCTCAAAGTGATTTATATTTAAGTGTATAATGAATATTCATATGGTTTTAACTTTAAATTATACTTTTATCAACAAAATATTTAACTAGCTCATTTTCTTATTTTGTTGTATTAAGAATAGTGACAATGTGGCAAAGAAAGTAGACAATATGACTTAAAATTGGTAGTTTAAGTTCAGCTATCTACTGTCAAGTTCCTGAGGGTTAAATATAAGATGCTAGCATTGTTACATCATCAGTCTTCCTAGTTGTGCTTAAATAGAAGGAACAGGAATAAAAGCAAGGATCCTTGTTAATTTACTTTCTAATGAGACAATACGCATCCTAGTCTCCTATTATCCTTGGTAAGCCTTCAGGGTTCCACTTCTAGCCTTTCTTTCAGCATCCATTCAACATATATTTACTGAATGTATGTATAGGGGGCTAGATCCTATGATGAATCTGAGACAGGTTAAGATTTTCTTAAGAAAATAAAGCATAACCCTATGGTAACCTAAATAATGGTATATAATTAATCAACAAATAGTAATTGGCACAATAATATGCCACAAGTATCCTAAAGTGGAAGAAAATAACGTGAGCTACAAAGCTGGAAATGTTCTTTTGATGAGAAAGAAAGTTGAATGGAGCCTTTAAAGACAGAGAGGTAGAGAGGAGGCTCAGTTGATACTTAAAGGTACAAACGAGCAAGGTGTGTTTTAGGGGAGCAAATGGTGAGTCTTTCTACCTTGGAAAAACTAGGGTTTAAATAGGAAGGAAAGTGGATTTATCTCATAAAAGGAAACTCAGTAAGTCTACATCTTTAGAGCTTACATAAGCATTTTACCGAAATTGTTTTAGATTCCAAACCAAGAATATGATTTTAGATAAGACCAGGAATTAGAATTTTAATAATCAAAGTAAATATGATTTTGGCTTTCCCTGAACTGTATTTGAAGAAATACAACTGTAGATTGTAGGATCTATTTTGCAACCTATCGCTAATTTCTTTGAATACAGTAAGTATGAAACGAACTGACTGACAAGGGCCAGTAGTGACATGGAAGGTTAATGTAGTCTCTGGGAACCAGTGCAGCAAATTGGAAGTTGAATGAGAAAGAATGGGAGAACTGGAATAAAAAGATGAACATGGGAGGAAGGTGGATACATTTTCATTTATTTTATATAGAGACATTAAAGGAAGAAAAAGATACAAAATATTTTGGGTCAGTAAGGATGATTTTATTAGTTAAAAAAGACCTCGGCATTGTGTTTGTCAAATTAATAAATCAATCAGTGGAGGAAGTAGAGTGTGAACTGGAGACAAGATAAAGTCCCTCTAAACACAGAGCTTGAAATGATGGCAGAATACCGAAACTAAACAAAGCAGAGGAGGTAGATAAGAAAGGAGATGCAGACAGAAATGTCTGTGGCAATTTAGCACAGATGCCAGAGGTGAAGGCATGAAAACAACCCTCACTATTCATTTCCTGGGGCTGGCATAACCACAAACTTGATGGTTTAACACAAAAAATTATTTTCTCACAGTACAATTGTGCAGAAGTCTGCAATGAAGGAGTCAGCAAAGTTGGTTCCTTCTGAAAGCTGGGAGGGACAAACAAATGCAGACCTCTTTCTTGGCTTCAGGTCATTGTCAGCAATTCTTGGCGTTCCTTGAGTTGGAGCTGAATTACTCCAGCCTCTGCTTCTACCCTAACTTCGCCTTGACTTTGTCTGTTTCCTTTCCTCTTATAAGAACACCAGGGTTTACTCTAAATCTAGGGTTATTTAATCTTGAAATCCTCAATTTTTAACTACAAAGACCTTATTTTCAAATAAAGTCACATCCTGAAGCTATGGACACGAATTTTAAGAGTTCACTCTTGAACCCAGTACACCATCTAGGAATAACATGCAGGGAAAGGAGGGCAAGTCTGAAGAGCAATGCCTTGGGCCATTTGGAAGTAGGAGAAAGGGAAAGATAGGTAAAAAAAAAAAATAGAGAAAGAAATGTTAATTGTAAGATCATTTGAAAATAGGGGCAGAGAGAAAGGGAAAACCTAGGGGGATCTAAAGAGATCAGATGGTGATAGGAAAGACAGGAGTACAATTTCTAGGAGTAGAAAGTTGTGAACTAGAGAAAGTCTCCTCTGGCATATCCAGAGAGAAAGTTTTTATCTCTTCCCTCAAAATTTGGATAAAGAAGAGAATTCAAAATGGTCAGAGGAGGGGATTTCCCTTTCTACTTGAGAGCAAGAACTGCTTGTACTTTTTTATATGCAAATACAAGAAATCAGACTGAATACTAATTAAATCTCAAAGACATCTGTAAAGTTATGTCACACCTAGGGATAGTTAATAAGGTCTGTACATGGACCTTATTTATAAATAGCAAAGATTAATGTATGATAAAAGGAATCCTTGTGTGGAACAATTAAAAATCAATTATGACAATGGTACACGGTGGTAAAAGCCTCTGGAAGAACTTCCTTCTTGTTAATCAGCAATAATTATCAATTAGGAGGCTTAATCATTAGAAGAGTTCCTACATTTTGCTTCTCAAGAAGCTGATGATAATTAGTATCCCAGTCTTGCTTTCTGTGCTCATTATATTCAGAAAAGAGTTACTTTTTTTTGAAGTAACTTTTAACTCGTGACCTTGAGCAACCTAGAGTCTCCTGTACCCACACCAAGTTGAGAAGTAATGCTTTTTTTTTTATTTCTGTTACCCAAAAACTTGATTTGACAGGTGCAAAAATGGCAAATAATGTGAAGGAATATAAAGAGGACAAAAGATTTTACTTTTGAATGGTCATTGATTTACAGGAGATGGTTTATTACCTTAATTACACCCAGGATGTTACTAATAGATCATGAATTAATGGCAGGTATTTTTCCAGAGGGAAAGAATAATGCCTATTGATTGAGGGGTAACATGAACCAAAAGTTGTACAAAACACATAAAATATTTTATTCCAGTTAACCCCATCAAAAACAACATAATGTGGACATTGTATTTTCTTTTCATTTTTACATACTAAAGGGGGTAACAAAGTGGTCTTAGTCTTAACTTGACTGAAGTGACACTTAATGAGTATTCATTCTAGAGTATATTTTTATGTCTAATTTTAAATTAACTTTACCTGAATATTTTGATATTTAAGATATTGTAATATCAGATGTTATGGGAAAACAATTAGAATAATTCTTTAATTTTTGATTCAATGATAAATTTGGTAAAGGCATTAAAGTTGAGACACCTGTGTCATATTTTTGTCATAAAAATAAATGAAAAAAAGTGAAACAGATATTAGCGATTTACTGACAGTCAAAGACTAGATGATGGAATGATCCATAAATAACTTTAGTTGAAAAATAACAATCTGGTTTAGAGATAGTGATATTTTCCACTATGAAATATAAAAATCTAGGGATTAAGTGGAAGTTAAACATCAACCGTTGCTTAAGAAATAATCAAAGCCCGGTATGGTGGCGCACACCTGTAATCCCAGCACTGGAGAGGCTGAAGCAGGAGGATCGTT
>RJWT010017698.1:0-19224 GCA_004365215.1 Cuniculus paca | reverse complement strand
TGCTGTAGGTTTACCACCTTTGCCCTGTAACCACCCAAGAAGATAGGTACCATGGTTATTCCCATTTCTCAGACAGGAAAATTAATCAGGGAATTTAAAGCAGCTTGCTTAAGGTTACAGAGTTAGGATATGGGGGAAACAGGAATGTGACAATGACCTCCAGTCACAGTTCTCTTTTTTCTTTCAAAACATTTGGAAGAAAAATTAAAAAGGGGAACTCCTATGTGCAACACGGATGAATCTCAAATGCACTGTGCGAGTTAAAGAAATCAGACCTAAAATGCCGTATGCTGTTTGAGTCCATTTATATGAAACTATAGAAAAGGCAAAACTGTGGGGATAAAAAACAGGCTCTAAACAGGTTGCCAAGGTGGTGGAATGGGATGGATTACACAAGGTCACATGGGAATTTGGGGGAGTGATAGAAATATTCTACGTCTTGATTATGGTAGTGGCTACCCAATGACAAGTTTGTCAAAATTTGCTAGACTATACATGAAAAAAGTGACTATTAGCAAATTCAAAGTATGCTTTTATTTTAAAATGGGAAATAAAGAAGCATAGTAATTTTCCTCTGATTTTTGTCCCTAGCGATTGTTTAGCGGTGGGAAGAGGGGAGTGAAAGTCGAAGTGTTAAAAACTCGATAGAGGAAATGAGGTCAGGTGGGAGCAGAGGTTCAGCCTGCGAGGTAAAGAATCCAAGAAGAGGAAGGAAGGGACAAAGCGGGAGCTCGGCCTGGCTTTCCTGAAAAGGCTGGAGGTGCTAGAAGACAAAAGACAAGCTTTTGTAAAATAAGAACTATTGATGGAGGTGTTTTTCACCCAAAATGAGAAAACTTGAACCTCATTGCTTAAAAGGAGAAATTCTTTAGTGAAAAAAAATGAAAGGTGCACTGTGCCCATATATTTACCATTTCCAGCGCTCTTCATTTCTTCATGTAGATATGAGTTGCCATCTGTTTTCATTTCCCTTCGGCCTGGAAGAGAACTTCCTTTAATATTTCATATACGGCAGATGTGCTAGTAATAAATTCACTCAGCTTTCATTTATCAAACAAAAAGTTTTATTTTGTCCTTATTCTTGAATAATACTGTTACACGATAATAGAATTCTAGGTTGACAGATCTTATTTCTTTTAAAACTTTGGAGGTATTGTTTCATCGTCTTCTGGTTTGCTTGGTTTTTGAGTCAGGCAGTCATGCTTTCCTTAGTTCTTCTAAATGTAATGTTTGTTCTGGTTGCTTTTAAGATTTTTCTCTTTGTCTCTTACTATCAGATAATGGTGTCTTTAGGTATCACTTCCTTTCTTTTCATTTCGTTTTTCAGGTTTTTTATTGTTTTTTCAAATTGTATTTTTTTTTGTTTTTATCCAGTTTGAGGTTTGATGGGTTTCTTGGACCTGTTGGTTAGTATTTTTTTATTAAACTGGGGGAATTTGAAGCATTACTTATTCAAAAATTTTTTTAATCTGACCCATCTGCTCCTGGTAGGACTTTGTTTGAACTACTTACTTTATTCCATAAGTTAAAACCCTAGTTCAGCTTTTTTTTTTTTGCCCTTTTTCCTCCCTCTGTATTTCATTTTGAATTGTTTTTGTTAATCTATCTTTTAGTTACTGATCTGTTCTTTTGCTTTGTCCAAATGCAGTTGCATTTTTCAGTTCTAGGATTTACATTTCCTTTTCAAAATAGTTTCTGTTTCTCTGCCAAGATTCCCCATCTGTTCATTTATTATGTCCATCTTTTCTTTAAATCCTTGAGCATATTGATAATAGCTGTTTTATAATCCTTGTGTGTTAAACCCAGCACATCCATCACTTCAGGAACTCTTTCTATTGGCTGTTTTTCTACTGTTTTGGGTCACATGTTCTTCTATATGTGCCTAGTAATATTAATTGTATGATGGGCATTGTAAAGGCATCATTACCAAGCATCTGGGTGGACTTTTTATCTTCCTTTAAAGAGTCTGGAGTTTCGATTAACCAGATGGTTAATTTACTCATGCTTTTGCTTTATTTCACTTTCAAGGTTTTCTAAGCTGTGTTCGGGTAAGTTTGGAGAAGCCCTTACTTTGAGACTAACATAGTTTTACTACTAAGCTGTGACTTTAGTAGGCTCACAATTGAAAGTCATCATCCAAGCAGTCATCAAAGCTTCTCTAATATGGATGGTTAGAATCCTTGTATCACTGACATTGAGTGACCCCTGTGATCTCCACTCAGCTCTTAGCTCCCCAGAAGCTATTCTCTGGCAGCCCTAGTGCAGTCTCACCCTACACATGTGCAGCTTAGTTTTTGATCAAAGACTTGAGAGGATTCCTATGCATATTTCTGAAGATCCTTCTACATGCAGCTCCCTTTTTTCTGGTATTCTGTCCCATAAGTCCTATCTGTCTCAGCGGCCCCAGACTCTTGTCTTTGCCTCCTCAATCCTGGCCAGTTTACCATACTGTGCTCTACCTTCCTGCACTACAAACCAGAAAGCGTCTCCAGAGGAAGTCCAAGGCAAACACATACTCCTCTCTTGTGCTTCATTTCTCTTGGGGATCATAGCCCTTTGCTGTCTGTGTTCCAGTTTTATAGTACTTATGTTCAAAGAGCTAGTCCAGTGTCAGTTATTCCTTCAGAGTCGGAAGCAGAAGTTGAGTGAGCACACCTAGATTTGGAGACTGTAGATAAGATCGTGTGAATCTTTTCTCTACTTCACATTGTCTTCAAGGCAAAATAAAAGATTTCTGTTTTAGACATTCATATCTCTTCATGATCTGCATGAATTTCTGGTCTCATCACAGATCATTTATCCTTCACAAACACATGCATACAGACACACACACACACTATTATGACTCTTGGTTTTTTTATGCCTCTGCTTTTTACCTACCTCTCCTGCAAAATAAATGCTTAAATAACCATTACTGAACTCCCTGTCTACCTCTCCTACTCTATTCTTCAAATTTTATCTTCACTGCCATCTCCAGGAAGCCTTCTCTGGTCCCCATTCTTTGTGCTTTAAAATTGTTTGCCTTTGTCAAAGCAGTATCACACACACACACACACACACATACACACAAATTGTACTGTAATTGCCTGTAAGGATCTGTTTTTCATGCCCTTCACTTCTTCTTCCAGACAACCTCTCAAGGACAGGGAGCAAGGCTAACTCATGCCACAGCTTTAGGCAAACTTTTTAATAGTAGATAGTAAATGCTTTAGGGTTTGCGAGCGAAACATCCTGTGTTGTAACTACTTGACTTTGACATTGCAGCATGAAAGCACCCATAAATAAAACACAATACATAAAATCCAAAAACAGGCAGATGTAGCTTAATGAACCCTGGCTTAGCACATAGTACAAGCACAGTAAATGCTCACTGAAGGAATTAATAGGAGAAAATAGTATCTTAATCTTGAAGCCCTCAGGATATGGGAAAAAAAAAAACGTAGTTTCTGAAAGTGCAAGGCTTTCTCAAGAATAGAAAGGTGACACTTCTCTTGAAACCTTAGGCAAGAAAAATAATGATACCTGAATGAAGAAATCAGAAAGATAGCAAACTGAGGAATTTCTGGATTAACTGGAAGACCCTTCCTGTGGGGGTTTTGCCATACTGGAACAGGATCCTGAAATCCACAATAGCTTGGTCACGGGGAGCTCCTGAGGCAGCCACGAGCTTGCAGAGCTGGGCAGCAAGTGCAAGCTATGTCCTGGGGAACACACAGGGGCAAACACACAGAAGCCACGTTCTGTAGTCAAACCCAAAGCACGAGGATTCAGGCAGACCAAGAGCCGACACCTACGGTGAGATTAACAAGGCCAAGAGGAAAGCGAGAGCCAAGATAACATTTATGAATAGAATTGGCAAGTCTACATTTTTCTGTTGGCCACTGGCCATATGGTACGTGGATGAGTCTGTGAATGGGTTAATCTTGGTCTTTTCAGAAAACTTAAGTGCCAAGGTCATCCAGTAAGATATAAAATGGGAGAGTAGACTAAGCCTAGAAGTTGGAGGAACACTATTTGGTGTAGCCTCTACTGCAAATTCCATGAGGGCCTAACTAAAGCCCAAAACAAGGATTTGCTGAGAGTACTATGAATGAGACTGAGGTTGGATTATAGAAAGCTGTAGCAATCCAGTCTGCCAAAGGACATTTTCTCATGACGCACTATGAATCGTTATTAAGGAAATGGATGGGAAATGCTTTTAGAACTAGGATTGGCAGGGGACTGAGCACCTGTTATATTAAGGTTCTCCAAAACAAATAGAACCCATAGCTTGTGTGTGCATGTATACAAAGACGTTCATTATAAGGAATTGGCTCGCCCACTAATGGAGCTGGGGAAGTCCCAAATGCATAGTTACCAAGCTGGAGACCAAGGAAAGCAAATAGTACAGTTTCAGTCTAAATATGAAGGCCTGAGAACCGAGAAGGTGAACCACATAGTTCCAGTCTGAAGGCCAATAGACTGATGACCCAAGAGTAACCAGTTTCAGCTTGAGTCCAAAGGCAGGTTGGGGAGAATAGTATCCAGTTTGAGGGCAGTTAGGCAGCAGAACTTCTGCTTACTTGAGGAAAAGAACAGACTTTGTGTTCTACTAAAATTTTTAACTGACTAGTTGGGGCCCACCCACCTCAAGACAGTAATGTTTTACTCCATCTACCACTTCAAATGTTAGTCTCAGCCAGAACAGGCCCAGAATAATGTTTGACCAAATACCCGGCCTCCTCAGCATAGCCCATTCAAATTGACACATCAGAATAACCCTCATACTTGCTATGCATTGGGCAGCTCAGGGAATCCACTTCCATGCAAGGATGGCTTCTACAACACCAGACAAAGTGTTGACAGGGCTCTTCTCTGATGAGCGCTGGCCTTTTAGAGATACTTGTGAACACTGGTAATTTATCACTAGTGATGACAACAGAAAAGATGTCAAAAAGGGTGTTGTGCTACATATCTTTAAGGTATCTCCCTGGAATGGCTTTTTTATTTTATTTTATTTTATTTTATTTTATTTTATTTTATTTTTTGTGACACTGGGGATTGAACTCATGACCTTACACTTGCCAGGCAGGCGCTTAGGCCACTGAGCTAGATCCCTGGCTGGAATGACTTTTTAAATCAATGTACCTGGTTGGCTATCAGCATCTGAAACTCACATGTCTAATCATTTCTTTCTCCCGGTTTTCTACCTGACTTTGTCCCTTGTGAGCCCCATCCAAGATATTGGGAACAAAAGTCTAGAGCCAGATATGTGTAGGAGCTAGTGAGAGGCATGCAAAACCAGCGTATGAAGGAGTTGGCAACAGTCTTTGCTTCTGTGCTTCTGCCTTCTACTGAGGCCCCAGTATTTCATGAAGGACCCCAGAGGGTGCCTCTATGACTAATTTTTCATGAAGGCCATCCTCTCTCCCAGGCCTCCTGTTACCTGGGTCTTCTTTCTCTTCCATTATTTCCTATAGAATAGTGGAACCCAGTGATAAACTTCCTTCCTCCTGGGTTGGTGGGTCTGCTTACCTACCTCATTCTGCAGGACCCAGATGACTGAGTCCATTTAGATGACTCCCTGCCATCTTCTCCAGATTCAGGTCCTTTCACCTGACATTCCCTTCATCTCTACCCACTAGTTCTAAGTCAAACTGCAACCTGGTTGCACAATCAGACACTCATGAGTTACCATGCTTCTAGGTCTGTGTGTGTCCTGCCCTATTCAGATTTAATTTTATTAACCAATGCTTATTGATCCATTTTATGTGCCAGCCACTGGCCATTATTTCATAGACTTCAGCCTCAGAACAGCACTGGGATTCTGGTCATATCACTGTACCTACCTTACAGGTGCATAAACTGAGGCTGAGATTGAATGACTCATTCAGCCTAGGATGTTTCAGAACTAAGGCTCAAATGCATGATCTGATCCCAGAAGCACGAGTTGGAGTTAACTTCACCAAATTACCTTCCAAGATCTACTCCATCTTCCATTTCATTGGCTCATATTCCTGACCTTTTGTCCCCACTTCCTCTGCTGCTAGCTACTCTTAGTCAGAGTCTATGCAATTGAGGCATTGAATGTTGAAGGGTCTCCTGTTTGGTCTCCTCTCCTTTGGACTCTCTCCTTACCTCTGGCATACTCTATCTGTGTTTAGGGGTAGATCTTGGATAGGAACCAGTTCTGGCTAACTCTATCACACTTGCTCCTTTCCCTACATCCCCATTGTGAGGTCAGGAAATAAAAGAGACCATGAAGTAGACCAGAGAGTTAGAAGACAAGGGAATCAGATAAAACAAAGTCAGGACCAGTTGTGGAGGGCTGAGTGCCCCTTGTGTACAGTGGCATTAGGCAAAGGGGAAGCGTGATGGAGGATTCCTTCTGGGCAGAATGATTAACCATGTACTGAGCCTTTGCCATGCACCAGGCACTGTGCCAGGGATTTGAACTTTACTATTAAACATTCAAAAAGAAGACTTTTAGCATAGATGCTATTGCAATTCTTATTTTTGCATGAGGAAACTTGAATTTAGGGAGATTAAGTGGGTTAAATCAAGAGCCCAGATGCGGGGATTTAAAGTCACATCTGTGAGGTACAGGAGTCAGCTACTGTCCACCACATTGTACCTTATGTCTGAGAGAGCTAGCTTTGTCCCTCCCCAGTTCTTTGAGCTTGGGTAGGTTCTTTAAACTCTCTGGTCTCAGTTTCCTCATCTACAACATGAAGATAAGGTTGTAGTGAGGATCACATATAGGAAAAATCATCGAAAGAGGTGCTTGATCCTCTTAACTATGTTATTAAAGAAATCCCTTTTCCTGCCAGTCTCCCCACCTGGCCTGCTGTCCTCCCTTCTCTCTCTCAGTCATGGGGAACCCTCCATCGCATGGAAAAGTTTCCCTGCTCCCCCACCTTCTTTTGGATTCGTCTCGTGGAATTCCTGTAGTGCTTTATAA
The DNA here is from genome assembly GCA_004365215.1 of Cuniculus paca. Taxonomy (NCBI): domain Eukaryota; kingdom Metazoa; phylum Chordata; class Mammalia; order Rodentia; family Cuniculidae; genus Cuniculus; species Cuniculus paca. The sequence continues at coordinate 12,284 of RJWT010017698.1, read as the reverse complement.
CTGAAATAACACTGAGATGTCTGTTTTGCACAGTGCTTCTTGGTTTTCACAGTTCTTTCCAAAATCAGCACAATTAATTTGCACAGCTTTAGTAGGTAGTCCCATCTTATAACCGTTATCCCTGTTTTTAAAAAGAATGTGGTGCTGGACATGTAGCTGGGACCATTTTTGCATCGCCTGCATGAGGCCCTGGATTCAAACCCCAGCACGGTGTTCAGGGGCAGGGAGCTGATGTCCTAGTTGCGGGTTGCAGGACTGATTCATGGTCACAAATGGAGACCTGGAACCAAGTCTTCTGGCCTCATTTACCCTCCCTCCACCCCTGGTACCATTTGCCCCTGAGGGACTGCCACTCACCTGTCTTCAACACCTATTCCAGTGTTACAGTTATTTTTCCATTTGTTCCTATTTTATCCCCTCTAGGAAAGATGTAATCTTATGGCTCTCCCTTGCCAAGTGTTTTGCACACATCTGGTTTTTGGCTGATGCCATTAAGCGTGTTGAAATTTGAATTAATGTGTTATGTGCAAAGTCGTTGCAGGAAACTAACAATTACACTGGCTAAGAAGGCTGAACTGGAACCATGAAATTTTATTCCAGAGTAAGAACCTTAAAGACAGCTCCAACTGGTATACCTACTTCTTTGTACTTATGCCTTGGACTGATTCCTTGGATTTAGAGAATTTGGAGTTAGCTATCTCATCCCCATGTTATATATTCTTGTTCTGTTAGATCCCTGATGTGCTGGACTTTAATTAATCTACTTATCCATCTGTTTCCCCCACCCCCAGACTGTGAGTCCCTTCAGGGCAGGTGCCATGTCCTATTCCTATCAGTGTCTAGGGCCTGCTACTCTACTTGGCACGTAGCTCATGGAACTTGAATGAATTACCCAGAAATACCCACTTGGGTTTCCCTTGTATCCTCCTATGCTTGTGCTTATCTCCATTCTCTTAATGTGATCTGTACGATACATATTCTTATCTCTTATACCGAATTAAGGTCAAGTTTCATGTTTCGCCCATTTCTGAAACCCCCTAACAGTCATGAAAAAAAAAAAGCCATAGTTATTGAGTGCCTATTTTGTGCCAGTAGTGATTTCACATATATTATCTCATTTTAAAAATAATTTAATTTCACTCTCATAATAGGCCAATAAGCTTGGCATTATCATCCCTGAATTACAAAAGAGAGAGCTGAAACTCAGAGAAAAAAAAGTAATTGAATTTGACTAAATTTATACAGTTAATAAGTGGCAATGCTAGGATTTGAATCCCTGTCTGCTGCTCTAAGAACAATTCCTTTCTTTTATCGTATTCCTTTTCATTTGTTTTTGTTTGGTTTGGTTTTGAGATACTGTGGGTAGAACCCAGGATCTCACATATGCTAGGCACTGGCTCTACTGCCTTTTGTTTTTTAATAGCATGCAAGATAGCTGAGTTCTTTAACTTAGCAGACATCAGGAACTCTGCTGAACTGAGACTTAAACTTAATCTCACTGAGTCAAATCTGTGCCAGTCTCCTCCCCGACGCATGTACTGCCACCTTCCCAATTGGTTGCCTGGAAATACTTTTGGAAACAGTACTAAGTGCCCACAATGCATCAGGTACAGTGCTGAAGACAGACACCCCACAGTCTAGGGAGACAACAGACTGTGACAGTGACAGGTAATGTGATCCATGCAGTAGGGAGACAGGACACACAAGCTTAGTCAGCCCAGGGTGGTCTCATTAGGCTTCTGAGTAAATCACAAAGGAGGACTGAAAACTGGCCAACCCAAGCAAGAGGAAAATGCCATGGGAACAGCACATGCTGAGTCACTGAAGTCCAGAATTGCCGTAGGACAGCCTGGAACAAGGAGGTATTTCAGTGGAACAGCACAGGGGCACAGGGGGTGCTACAACTAGTCACCTTGTGTTCATCATGAACTAAAAGTCACAACAAGCTACCAGCCCTTGCCCCTACACAAGTATGCTCTCAGCTCAAGTTGACAGCTGAGACATTCTACCACCCAGGAAATGAGCTAGAGAAATAGCTGGCAGCATCTCCATCTATCTTTAGGAGTATGAGACATAAATGTGGAGTTTGCATTTCCCTGATGTGTAGAAAATAATGAGTAAGCGATTGGGCAGACACACATAGTAACGTCATTGGTCTGGTTGGGAGGTGCTGTCCTCAGTAGCCCAGGAGAGTTCAGCCTGTCTCTATACCCATATTCTTGCTGTGTCCCTGGAGCAGAAGAAGCCCCAGGGGTGGCAGTGGCAGCTGTATAAACAGGACCAAGCCCTATTTGGAATCCTTTCTGCAGATAGTGAGATGGAGCGAAGTATTCTATCCACACTGGGTCATGGGTTAATAAATCAAAACTGTCCTTGGGTTCACCCAATTCAAATTTTCCCCTTTGCTGTGCCTGAGAATGTTCTTTAACTTGAGTCTTTGTAAAACTAAAGAATGGCTGAAAATTGTGTAAATCCTATGATGTATGTGACTCTGTCAATAAGAAATATGGAGGCATCTATACTCGTTGCGTGTAAAGGCAAGCCCTGTATAGTGCTGATGTTGACTTTGACAAAATCCTCAAGTTAAGTTCTACCTCTGCCATGCATGGACCTTATACTGTTTCTCCATGCTCTCATGTTGCACACTAATTCTCTCTTAACATCCACTGCTGCCGCCATCCCGTATATCATCACCAAACCACTGTTGACTGGTCACTTCCACATATCCAAGCTGGCTACACCACCCTTAAAGTATGGCTAGGCTGCCTGTCCCTCACACTGGATTGTGTAAAAGTCAGCAGCAGAGAGCCATGTTTGTTGCTGAGAATGGCTTAGGCCTGCCCCTACACATACACACACACACACACCCCTTAGTTTTTGTCCTTTGCTTATCTCCCAGCTCTCCACTCCAATTTTGCTCCCTCTAATGCATTCTTCACACTGCTGCCTGGATGATTTATCTAAAATTCAAATGCAATCATGTCACTACGCTGCTCAGAACCCTTCAGTGGTTTTCAGATCCTTTCAAATGACATCCAAGCTCCTGAAGCATTTAGAGCAAGGCCACTCATGAGCAGGCTCCTTGCTACCTCTCTTGCATCATCTCCTAACTCTCCCCTTGACAACTTGTGACACAGCAATGCTGAATTACTGACAACTCACCAAACACACAGTGTTACTTAATGTTTCTGGGTCTGACAGAAATGGTGTTCCTTCCATCTTTTACCTTACAAATCTGATCAGCCTTTAAAAATTCTCTCAATTGTCCCCTTCTCTAAGACCCTCCCATACAGAAGGTATGCATAGGCTACCTCTGTGTCTTGTTCAGGCATCTGCTGTTAACAAGGCTGCACCTTCTCCAGAATTATTGTTAATAGGGACTCTGCCTTACCACTGAATAATGCAGGGCATAAGAGGAAATAGCTTCTTACTCCTAGTTGAATCATTGTCCAGTTGCCCCTCCTCTCCATCATGTAAGGAGCTTGTGTTCCAGCCTCAGTGCCACTGATATCTGCCTCTTGATTGACTTTCCAGGTCGGGCCAATCATTGGTCTGCGATCATTGGTGGATCCCACTCCAAGAATTACGTGCTGTGGGAGTATGGAGGATACGCCAGTGAAGGCGTCAAACAGGTTGCAGAATTGGGCTCACCCGTGAAAATGGAGGAAGAAATTCGACAACAGGTAAGAACAAAATCAGAACATAGCCAAAACCCAGAAACATCAGCAAAGGCATCAAGCAAGTTTCAGAGTTGGACCCACCAGTGACAATGAGGGAGAAATTCAACAACAGGAATTCACGATCATAGATTAGCTAACACCCCAAAATGCAGGCAAAGCATCCCTTGGGTTTCTTTTCCAGGAGCTTGAAACTTGCAGTGCAATGTGGTGGGAGAAAATCTGTTTGCTGAGTTTGGGGACTTTACGTTAAGTACAGCATGGGACACAAATGCCCATTGTGATGTCTTAGATTTTTCCAGACTGGATTTGTGTGTTCTTTGGCTTATACTTAATGCTGTTGCTGTTGCCCTGTTGTTGGAATGCCATGTTTCTGGTCTCCTGGGAGTTGACACAGTGACTTACAGGTTTCTTACTATAATCCTTGGAAGTGGAGAGTGACACTCAAGCTGTCTGAGCAAAAATGCCATTTCTGAAAGTAATCATTTGTGTATTGGCGCATGCTTTTTGCAGCTCTGTGTTGAGGTGTTTGATAAATTAGCCGGTCATTAGTCATTATCACCATGTCCTAAAGCGTTCTCTGTGTGCCATCCCATGGTCTAAGACCCATGCATATCACTGAGAGATAGGGCAGGGAAAGCCCATGCTTCGTGTCGATCTGTTTGGCTGACAGTGTCATTGTCCCTGATCTAAAGCCTGGTCTGGTTGGTACCAGAGGGCTACTGAGAGACTCTTGGAAGAAGAGCTGCAGTTTTTCAGCGGGGGTTTGCTGTAGAGGCCCCCATCCGGCATTGGCTGTCACTACCCACAAAAGCCTCTCTGGCCTGAGAGAGCTCAGGGGCAGCCATGCCTCATTACCCACTAGGTGTTCTGGAGGAAGGAGGGAGGAAGAAGACTGTGTTTGGGGTGCGTTCCCGTCACAGCTCTGCTTGTGCTCCTGTCCCACATCTCCTGAGACAGCACAAGAGGCCCAACACATGGGCGCCCCCATGGCCTGCTGTACGTGCTCAGGCACCTGAGCAGTGTGAGAGTGAGCATGGCCAAGACCCCCAGTGCTTCCTTTAGAAGCTGCCACCTGGACTCCAAGATTCCACAGCGCTTACCAAAGCAAAGGTAGCAAAGGTCACCCCATCTCCTATTATAATCCCCTGAGGAATCCTTTGGGATCAGAGTTGAAAAAAATGCCCAAGAACAAACTTATGTTTCTTATTTGATCTATTTTTTCCACGAAGGAGACTTTAAAAGTTTGACCAGATGTTTTAAGATGACTCACTTTCCATCGCAGGGTTAGCCATCTAACTACTCCATTCCTCTGACGCTGGCTGCCGTCTCATCAGTGACGTCACTTCCTCCAGCTATCGCGTAGTCCGTGTCTGTCTCAGGCTCTACATTGGTGCTGGTTGGTCTGATCCTCAGGGTTCTCAAGCATGCAGTTGTGACCCACAGATCTGTCTGGCTCTGTGCTGTGGGATGTTAAAACCATTTATTACAAATAATTGTTAAAAAATTAAAGTTTTCAAATAAATTAGATCAAGATCCTGGGCATCTTCATGATAATGCCAGTGTCACTTGTTGACTTTCTTGAGAGGTCTTCAAAGAGGAGAGAAGCATTCAGGAATCATCTATCACCACTCTTCAGGCCTCCTAGGTGCTGAACTTCTATCGTTAGCACTCCTCATGTTCGAGCTGAGAGGACCATACTATTAGTCTCCCAGTTCTGCAGATAAGGAAGCCAGGGCATGGTCCGTCCAAGAAAATTCCAGGACTTCAGCCCAAGTCTGTCTGGCTCCAAAACCCATACACAATGCAGTGTCCTCACTGCAGATGCAGAATTTGCAGGGCCCAGTGTAGACCTGGAGCCCTTTGTTCAGCACTGGTAAAAAAATTTCCACATGGCAGTGCTGTGAATTTCACAGCATAGGGCCCTGGAGACCGCACAGATCTCCCTGCCCACAAATCTAGCTGTGTTCATGCACCCTCCCTGCCCATGCCGCTGCCCTCCAGAGCCCTCCTCCCATCATCCTCACAATGGGACCACAGCAAGCTGTGCTCCCCAGCTCCTGCAAATGTCAGTCAGAGAGAGCAATTTCCAGGTCCCTTTACTTCCAAACAATCCATAGCTCTAAATATTTTCCCTGCCATCACACAAGTTATATTTTTCTGTAAGTCAGGTAAGAAACAACATGAAAAAGAACACAAATATGAATCCTCCTAGAATATAAAAGTGTCCTCTGAATAACCAGGGGACTTGTTTGAAAACATCTACAAACTAGCAGCGTCCTCAGTCCTTAATACTTTATATCCTTCTTCCAATTGCTCTATCAAAGAACTCCCCAACCATGATGAAAATCAAAAGCTCTTTTTTTCCCCCACAAAAGACATTGAAATGATTACCAAATTCCCTTATTGTAGACTTATCGCTCAGGGCAAGTTTTAAGGGCATTAAAGACCACAATAAGTATTTCTAGAGGTAAATTTTATGCTAATGGCTTTAAAACACAAATGAATAAAAATACCCCATTCGTAGTAGAAAATTATAATACTGTTGAATAGAAATTTTCATGCTACTAGAAGTGTAAAGCACTAAGAAAATTAATGAAAAATTAGAGCAGAGTTATTGGCAGTAAGATGCCAGTGGTTGGAGACAGCAGGGAGAGGCCCAATATTCACTCCCTTTTGGGGGAATGGAGGTAAATGCTTTGAGGTGGCCACTGGGACCTGGGGGCGAGAAAGACAGAGCTGTAGCTACCCTGGCAGATCACGGATGGGTAATGCAAGGCAGGAGGAGGCAGTAAGTCACGCATGTCGGTCAAGGTGGGAACAGAAGTGGACCAATGCATCCTCTTTGCTGTGCAAACCCTTCATCCCACTAAGACCACTTGTTCTTCAGCAAGCACGCACGTAGGGCATGTTTACTAGGTGTCTGGTTCTCTGCTGGATCTGGCCCACAGAGAGTGCCCCATTCACCTTGTTACTCATGCTAGAAACTGAGGCGCCATCCTCAATTCCCCCTGTTCACCATCCTTTCCTCTTTTAGTCTATCTGGTTCAATCTACCTTCATTCCCACCTGCCTGCCCTTCTAAGCACACTCATCTCTGGCCTAAGTTGCTGCACCAGCTTGCTGCCCTCTCTGTCCCCAGTCCTCTTCCTGTTCTCTTCACTGCCCCAGGGCCACCTCGATAAAACATAAATCAGGTCATGTCACTCCCCATGTGCAATGGTTCCTCTCTGACCCCAAGGTAAAATCCAAATTCTGTACCATGTTCTCTCAGCTGGGAACATCTTCCAGCTCCCCTTCAACTGGTGAACTCCTACTCATCCTTCAAGACTGTGACCGTCCTTGAATGTGCCATTCCAGGCTTTGATATCAGTTGTCCCCTTGGGTGGCAAGGTCCTTTCAATTAATAGCTGCCTGGGTGGCTTATGTCTTAGTTTAAATGTTAGCTCCTCTAAGGAGGCTGGGTCTGGTGTGCTTTCTCTTGACCCTGGAAGTTCTCATGCTGCCCCTCTTCTAGGCTTTGTCTTTTTTCACGGTTTGTCTTTTCTGTCTTCCCTGGACTGTGCAGCCCTCAGAAACGGCCACCTGGTTGGTTTTTCTCACTGCAGGAGTCTCCTTTCCAAGCCCACTTCTGCTTCTTTTCATGCTGCTGCATTCTCTTCCACTATTATGGCTGCTTTATCTCCTAAATAATTTTAAACATGTCCAGTTGTCTCTTTCAGATTATTCTACTGCCACAGGGTCTTAAGGACTTCTTTTTCTTTTTGCGTTCCCTCTGTGTGTGTCTCTCTGTCTCTCTTTGTCTGTCTCTGTGTGTCTCTGTGTGTGTGTCTCTGTCTACCTGTCTCTGTCTGTCTCTCTCTCTGCCTCTCTGTCTGTCTCTCTCTCTGTCTGTCTGTCTGTCTGTCTCTCTGTCTCTCTGTCTCTCACCAAGTTCCTTTCTGGTTTTGGATTGTTTGTTCACCTTCAACTGGTCTTTCTTTTTTCCTGTGGAAAAAAGCTCCGGTGACGCTGTCTTCAGAGAATGACTGTGCTTTCTTTTCTTGATCCCACCTGACCTTGTGTCATCTCTCAGCCCGGGGTCATCTGCAGCACAGCTGGGGGATGCCCAGACTCTACATTCATTCGCTCATGGGAGAGGCTGCAGGTCCACTGAACAAAGGGTGCCTGGGCAGACAGCAAGCTTCCTTGCCGTGTTCCCAAGTGACTGAGGGAGGGATTTCTTGTCCCCATTCATAAACACCCATGGTAGTGTACATCATGGTACCCAGATTCATGCCAAGATGCCTTCCCATGTGTCATTTCCCACAACTCAAGACACCCTCTTCTCCCTTCTCATGTCTTAGGAACCTTCGCCTCCAGTGCTGGGGCCAGATCCCCATCTGAGACCCTGACAGCTCACCATACACCAGCTCCTGCCCACTGCTCTGGGTGGGACTTTTCTCCTCATTTCTGGAATCTGGACAATTTCCCTAAAGCCAATTGTGTATAGTTTTAGAAATGTGTTTTGTTATATGTTGTCGAGCATCTTTATGTGTGTATAATAGAAGGGAAGACCTTTCACATCAGTTCACTCCATGTGTCTAAGTGTCCACCTAATATCTCTGCACCTAACAAATGTCTGAACTGATTATCTTGGCAAGGGAGCCATGAATGTCCCATCCAAAAACCCATGAGCTTTAACTCTCCACCCATTCATGACAGTGCACTAGAGAAACCCCTTTGGCTTTCGTATTTCTCTGAATTCCAGTCTGCCCAGACCATGTGAGGGCAGCAACTGTGGACATCGATTGGTTCATCTTCATAAGGCCCTGTGTGAGTGGATGGCTTCAGCCAGTCAGCGGGGTTTTCAGGCCACCTGTGGCAGGAGAATCAATAAATAAGCAGGGGTCTTTTTCTCTTTAGTGTTGAAACAGTTTATTTGGTTCTAGGACCTACAAGAAAGGATTTGAGAGTTTTCTTATCTCCTTTCAATCTTTGGAGCTAATCTATGTCTACTAAGCTTTGGTTTTGTCTGATAACTTTTCTCTAGTAAAACCATCACCTGATTTCTGGTGTTTTCCATGAATCTTGACATGCTCTTTTATCTGGTTGAGAAGCACACATACACATACACGTACACACACACACACACACACACATACATAAACACACTACCAGCTTTTATTTATAATAATAAAGACCCATGATCTTCCACTCTTCTTGTAATGTTGTATAATGGATAAACTCATTGGCTGGGAATCAAGATTTTCTGAGTTCACACCCTGGCTTCATCACTTACTGTGTGACCTTGGGCAAGTCTTTAACACATCAGAGCCTGGGTTTCCTCTTCTGTGAGATGAACACAGAAGTAGTGTCAGCCTTGGAGAGTTACTGTGAGGACTGAGTGAGCTGACAGAGATACAGTGTTTAGAGCAGAGCCCTGTAGAAATTTCTAATTAACTAATGATGTTACCTGTCATTACTGTGTTTTCATTCTTGGCACTGCTTCTTCATTAGTAACATGAGGCCTTTGTCTTAAAATCTCAGAGCTCCTGCAGGAGCCAGGAAATTTAGTGACTAATCATTCACATTCATTGTGCCATTCCCCAGCTTGAGGAGCCTGGAGGATGAGGCCACCATTGTTTCCCTGGAGCTCTGTCTGTGCCTGCCCTTCCTCCCTTGCTCTGCAGTGTCATCTCCCCGTGTGTCCCAATGCTCTGTCCCTAAGTTGAACGGAAACACCTCAAGGGTAAGACCTGTGCCCTCAGATAATAAAGGAGCTGAAACAGAGCTCTGTGCCCACCTCCTGCCCACTCCTGGGCCCATGCTTTGCCCCCCTGTATTGGAACAGGCTGACCGGGATCAATGCTCCCTCCATCCAGGACAGAGCCTGGAATCAGCCAAAAGTGGGACATCATCTCCATATGACAGGACATGAGCCAAGGGTGGAAATGTGCACCAAGCACCCAACGTGAAGAAGGAAGTGGTCTAAAGAAGTCTTTTTTGATAGTACATAATGAGAACTTACTCTAACTCAAAACAAGAGACTGTTTATGGAGTGGAAAAGCAGGGCTCATGGCCTTTCTATAGAGTGCAGAGAAGTCTCCAGAGGGCAACAACTAGAAGACATCAATCTCAGATGGCGACTGTCACTGTCCCACTCCTCTGCACCAACCCAGCCTGTGGTCTCTTCTAGGCCCCTGTGGGTGGACCCTTTCTCCCAGCCTTTGCCAATAGACCTGCTGCCTCGAGGTACTTGGGTTGTACACGGCCTTCCATGGAGACAACATGATCTTTCTCCTTGACCTCCCACGGCAGTTTTGGTGACTCTTAGCTGAAAAACAGGAAAGACAGGTTAATCATTGAACATTCTGTGCCTTGGGCTCCCCAATCAGCCATCTAACCCTAGTCCAGTCTGTGACCACCCAGCTTGTTACTACATATGGGGCCTCTGGGCAGTGGGAATTGGCAGCAGATGGTAAACGACATTTTAGAGCAGCAGTGGATAGGCATGAAGTAGACCGTATTTCAGGGCACAGCCAAAGGGCAGGAACTCTAGCAGGATAAAACATTAATGTGGCTTCTAAAGTCTTTTACCTTGAGTTCACCAAACCTCATTGAGCCTTAGATTATCATTCGCAAAACAGTACTAATAAGAATACGAACTACACATGTTGCTTATAAAATAATAAATACACCATTTGGGACAGAGTATGAGCCCATTATTACTCTAATTTTGGGGATAAAAATTGAATTGAAAGCCTTTATAATTCCCTTTTCCTCCCTCCTTCTCAGAGGAGGCTTTGGGCTTGTTAGGTTGGGAAACAATTGAAAGAAGAATTAAATTGTGCTATATAAAAGCTGCTAAAGAATAAAGAGCAAGAAAAAAAGAGAAACAATGGAAGAAATAAGGAGCTAAGACAATGTTGGCATTTTAAGGAGTAAGAAGAGACATATTTGAGCAGCTGCCATTTGGGGCAGAAATCAAGGAAAGAAAGAAAGATCCAAAGGAGACTTTTAGGAATTTGTTTTCTAAAAGAAGGGACAGTAAAAGAATATTTAGGAGTACATATAGAGCTCTGTGTGGTGTAATTTTCCCTTTGCTACTGCCTCAAGAAACATTCAGGGGAGATCTGTAGTACTTTTTGTCTTGGTTTGTTTCTGCTGCTGTAAAACAGAATACCACAGACTGGGTGGATTATAAACAAAGAAGTTTATTGAGCTCACGGTTCTGGAGACTGGGAGGTCCACCATCAAGGCGCCACATCTGCTGAGGCCTCTGTGCTTGGGACAAGGGCAGATAAACACCAGAAGGACCTAGAGCACCAAAGGGGGCCAATGCTTGTACAGGGAGCCCACTCCCACCATAAGGGCACTAATTCATCACCTCTGAAAGCCCCACCTCTCAACATTGTCACTATGGCAATGAAATTTCAGTAAGTTTTGGAGGATACATTCAACCATTGCGTTTGTGCAGACTGGCATCACATTGGTTCTATTTATTTTTCAAGTGTGTTGCCCCGCTGGCAGCAGCCCCTCGGTTGCCCAGTCCTCTATGGGTCCCATGGCTGACACTGTGCATGATGCCTTTGTACACAGCGCCTGGGACAAAGCTTCCTCCTCCGTGTGCCTGAGTGGGCGGGCGCTTGTAGCTAGAAGAAACAAAGTGATGCTTGGGGTGAGGCTTAAGGAAAGGAGTTAAATAAAGATTCTCAGTCTTAGACTACTGGTAGCGAAATTAAAACAGTGCTTGAAAGGTCTGATTAAGTCCTAGGAAACCGCGTGCGCTTTCAGCTGGGGCTTCAGACAAATCCAGCTCCCAGTAGGACGAGCAGCCCCAGTAGCAATGGCTCGTGCTGCAATAAAACCATACCAACTGTGCGGAGAGGAGGTGCAGAGCAGCCGGAGCCGCAGTTCCCAGCCCCGCAGTTGAGCACTGCAGAAGCAACAGTTTCTGGGAATGTTTCTAAGGATCTCTGGATGAGAGAAGTGTGGGACAATTTATGCAAGGCTTATGGGTTATTTAGCTCACTAAAAATATCTATTTTTACAGTCACTGAGCGAAAATATTGCAAGCAGAAGGCAAATTTAAATGCAGGATAATTAACAAATTGCCTGAAGATTTAGAGGGAAATTTAGCAATATTTATGAAAATTGTGCATTTTCCTTTTTGATATTATGCTTTAGAAAGCCGCCTAATACCACCATTTTTAAGCATGTAGTTCAGTAGCCTCAAGGCTCTTCGCGTTGCCGTAGGTACATTCTCTTCATACAGTGACGGTAATCCTACCGCCGAGGGATTTGGCTTTCAGAAATACTCTCAAACAAAGGTGTAGGAGAAAGGATATTTATTATAAGGTGGTTCTTAAAGGATGGAAACACTAATTTTGTATCAATGGGTGAGGTGTTAACAGTTCTATCTACACTTAGTAAATTACCATAAAGTGATAAAAAGGAACGCAGCGGATCTGACCGCACTGATGTGAACGCTGCTCAGGATGTGTTCCTAGTAGGAGAAAGAACCGCACGTCTACCTTGCAGCCCTTGGGAAAAGGGCAGGCGGGTCAGTGTAGCGTGTGTGCACGTGTACAGAACTGCACACAGGATACCCCTGTGGACACACAAC
>RJWT010017697.1:0-19225 GCA_004365215.1 Cuniculus paca | reverse complement strand
TGTTGGGCTCAAGGAGGCAGCATGCCTGGCTGAGGAACGCCCACCAGGGAAGGGCAGCTAACCCGAGAGCCCACGCATCTGCTCTCCGCACGGTGTCCCTGCCAGCAGCCTTGTGGGACGTGCAGAGACACGGGGTGGGGCTGCGAGCAGGTTCCCCACAGCGAGTTCTGGGCTTCTGTCCTGCTTCTCCATGTGCTGCTCCTCTCTGAGAAAGGGCTGTCTGTCCTTTTCCTTTCGGGATTTCCCTCCTCTCTCTCCTTTCTTCTCTTCTTTCCCTCCTTCTCCCTTCTTTCCTTCCCCGCTTGTTTCTCCTCTTGATTACTACACTGACTCTTCAAGGAGAGCTACCCGGGAGCTGACATGGACACCTGTGTCATCTGCACACTCTGCCCTGACCTCCCCAACCAGGCACAGTGCAACCCCCAGTGGGGACAACTGTCCTCACCCGCATCTCCAGACCTGGAATTGCTTCTTGAACTTTGTCTTCTCTCCTCTTCCTGTCACAGGTGAACTTCCTCCTCATCTCAGGCACGGGTAGCTCTGTCTGTTGCTGTCTAGTTTCCCTGGGGTGACCAGACCGCTAACTACTTACCCATTCTGCTCACCACAACACTGGGAGGCTTCTAGTTTTTAGCCAATGCATAGAGCATTGCTATGGGCATTTGTGTATCTGCTTTTGAAGGACCTCAGTAGCCAATGCAGTTCTGTGTGGAACAGAGAGTAGAATCTCAGGGTCCCAAAACACAGGACATTTTTCTTGATTGTTATTTATATGTTAGTACCATTAACATTATTGTAAAATATTAGATAACATTTGCGTTAAGACCCATCCTCGCCAAGCATGTTCTAACACATAGTCTGCGAGTTCATGTCACGCACACTCGTGGGCAGCATTTTCCTGCATTCTTCTCTTGTCTCTTTCTTTTTGAAAAAAAAGAAATATTATTCTCTAATACTATTTATGACTTTTTTTGCTTAAATTCCTCATACCTTGGCCATTTCCTAGACTGGTACACATAAATGTACTTGTGTTTAATTGTTGTACAACAACATTCTGCAATGTGGATATAAAATTGTTATTCAACCGGGACACTTTTTTTTTTTTTTGTCTTTATGAGACAGGGTTTCACTATGCAGCTCAGGTTGGCCTTGAACTCACTTTGTAGCCCAGGCTGGCCTCAAACTCCAATGATCCTCCTGCTTCAGCCTCCTGAGTGCTGGAATTACAAGCGTGTGCCAACTCTAGGACCCTCTTTTGATGGAGGTGATTTTTAATTTTTTTCATGTTGACACACAACACTTCGATGAAAGTTTTGAGACTTATCCTTCCTTCCCTTTCTCTCTCTCTCTGTCTCTGTCTCTCTGTCTTTCTCTGTCTCTCTCACTTTCCTCTCTTCCTCTATCTTTTCAAAATAAATGTCCAGAATTGCAATTTCTATGTCATGTGCCTTTTAAAATGTGACTTATTCAATCCAGACGCACAAGCACAAAGGCTGTGTGATCCTATGTGTATGAGGCGCGGAGGCATCAAACTCACAGGGACAAAAGATAAGGGAGCTGGTGTCAGATGCGCTCAGGACTCGTTTGGGGTGATGCTCATGTTTTGGTGCCTAGGAGTAGTGGTTGCATGAAAAAGTGAGGGCACTTAATGCGATTGAATTGAAAACTTACAAAGAGCTAAAATGGCAAATTTTGTTTGGTGTGTATTTTACTGCATTAAAAAATGGTAAGTGAAAATTTAATATGTTCAGTAAAGACTTTCTGAAACCACATATTCATCAAGTCCCTAGGTCCCTCCTCATCTGTGATTTCAGTGCCCATAGTTTCAGCTTCCCCCAGCCAACCATGTTCTGAAACATGAATAGTTAAGTCTTGACTTTCGAGAGAGATGGCACATCACATAACTTACTGCGGTATGTTGTTCTGGCTTTCTGATTTTATTAGTTACTGTTGTTAATATCTTACTGTGCCTAGTGTAAATTAAGCATCATGATTATGTAAATTAAGCACATGATTATGTAAATTAAGCATCATGATTATGCACTTACAGGAGGAAGCCCAGCATGTGCAGGTGGTTGCGGCAACCAATAGGGGCCTCACCATGACTCCCCCACAGACACGGGGCAGGCAGACACCAGATCCCCAACTTTCAGCTTCTGGGGTTCCAGCAGTGTTCAGGTGCTGTGAACACCTGCAAGGCTGCACCTGGGGCTTCCTTGTGGTCCACTTGGGGAGCAGATGAAAGTGTTACAGAGCAGCCGCCCCTGCGGCAGCCCTCAGCTGAAGATGCCACAGAGGTGGGCACACATCCCAGGGTCTTGTCTCTCGGGTGGGGCCGCTCTGAGGCCCCATCCAACCACACCCTCCTAGTGGGACTGAGCCCCTGAATCACAGTCATAACTCAATGGGTAAAGCCCCCCTCCCAGCCTCCCTCCACCTTGGCTGTGCCACCTGGCAAGGTCTCCCATCTCAGCTGCGTTGCTCACCGCAGACCTCAGGGTCAGCATCTGGGGACTCACCCCAAGGGGCAGCAGGGGCTGAGTAGTTGTCATGGGCCCAGCGCTCTTGGATTCCCTGTGGTGCCAAGAGCCTCCGTACTACTGCAGGTCACATGTGCAGGCTGAGGGCAGAGAAGGGACAGTGAGGCTGCCCCATCCAGGATCCCACTAGAGTTGTGAGTGGGACAGCCAGCCCTGTGAGAGCCGAGGCAGGGGCGAGGGTATGCCTGGCAGGAGGACCAGTACGTGCGAAGGCCAAGGAGCAGGCAGTGCAGGGGATGCCCCAGGCTGGCCACAGCTCTGCAACTCCCCTGTGCACCGCAGCAGCCGGAGTGCTGCTGCGCGTTGCTCAGACACCCGCGCCTCCATGCTCTCCTCTATCAGACAGGCAGATTGATGTCCCTGCAGTCGGTCTCCAGGAGAGACAGTGGGGAGCGCTCATGGACGTGCTTAGCTTGGCGTGGTGCAGATGGCTGTCATCTGGGGACGTGCTTCCTCATGAGGGTGGACATCCGAGTCTGGGGGCTTAAAAGGCTGCCATAAACCTCCCACCCACCCCGAAGGCCCCCGCCTCCGTGCTCCATTTGCAGGAGTGGGATTCTTAGAACAGGAGGGATAGAAGGAGGCAGTCCTTTCCAGGGGTCTGGAGCATGTTTTCAATGAACTTACCAACGTGATCAGGGGCTCTCCAGCAAGTCAGTAAAAGAACACACAATCAATTTCATTCCCCTCAGACTTACCGCCTGCCTGGCATTGAGCACAGACCATGGGATTCCGGAGACAGAGGAGCCTCCCTCACACCCCGGGAGCCGCTCTCGGTCGGCTTTGTGACTCTGAGAAAGTCGCCTCAACCCCAGCTTCCTCAGCTGTGAGATGAGAAGACCAGTGCCGACCTCAGCTGCGGTTTGAGAGCCTTCCTCTGGCCGATCAGTGTGAAAGGACCCATCAAGCCCCTGGGAACTGGGAAGCAGGAATTAAGCAGCGCTCCGAGTTCCCATGAGCCCATCAAGTGCAGTAACAGTGTGACCGAGGAATCTCAGAGTCTTCAAGGTGTGTGGATGTAGTACGTTTTATTTATCATCCATCTTTTGATGGATAGCTTTATTATTTCTAAATTCAAGGTCTTATGAAGAACGCTGCTTTGAATGTTTTTATATATGTCTTTGGTGGGCATATGTCCGTCTGTTTTGTGTTGCTACAACAAAAAATCTGAGACTGGACTGCTTATGAAGAATGTAAGTTTATTTAGCTCATGGTTTCTGGAGGCTGAGATATCAAGAGCGTGGGTGCCTGTGTCTGGTGAGGGTCTTCTTGGCACGTCGTAACGTGGCAGAAGGCGTCATGTGTGAGACACAGCAAGCTGCTAGCTCTGGTCTCCCCGCCTCTTATAAAGATGCTAAGGCCACCATGTGTGCCTCACCCTCGGGACTTCGTTTACCCCCAATCACATCACCTACAAACAGCATGAGCATAGGAATTTGGGGGTTAAGATTTCAACACATGAATTTTGGGGGGACACATTCAAGCCATAACAATACGCATGGACACCTCTGTTAGGTGGACACACATGGCACATGCATCTTGACCTTTAGTTACGATGGCCACACAGTTTCCCAAAGCAAATGGTACCAGCAGGGTGTAAGAGTTCCTGCAGCTCTGTGACTTAGGTGACGCTTGGTATTGTCAGACTGCAGTGACAGCTGCGGAGGGGGCAAGGAGAAGGTAGCAGCATTACTGCAGGCCTTTATTTTGCTTTTCCTTGATAATTGATTCAGTAGAATGCCTTCTTCACACACTAATTGGCTGAACCACCTGTCTACTTTTCTATTGGCTCGTCTCATTTTCCTTCTGCTGGGGAAGAGTTCTTTATATATTCTATCTATAAATCCTGACTGTCACGTGACCTGCAGCTCTCTTTTCTCACTACTTTGAGATCATTTCAAGGAGATTAAATTAACATGCCCAGGGTTCCCCAGCGAGGAAAGTTTCAGTCATTCTTTTCCAAAGAGTGATGCTGAATGCCAGGCGTTCTGCCTGCAGGCTGCACTGGGCACATCAAGCCTTTGGCTCTGTCATGTTCTTGGGCTTATGCTGAGCACCATCATCTGCAATCAGGAATGAACCTGGTATGGGCAAGATAATAACCACTCTGTTGCTAACTGGAAATTGTGCGTTGGGATAAAGCTTATACCCTGAATTTCTGTAACATTACAACATGGACATGCTTTGATTGCCTCCTGTGGAAACTCTTGGATCATTACCTGTATGCTTAACTGCATTCTGACTACAGAAGGATGCTCAGGGTAAATCCCCAAGGCTCTGTTCTCGCACTTGTCCCTGGGCCAGCAATGACAGCAGCACCTCCTGGGAACCCAGAGACACAGGTTCTCAGGTCCCACCTAGACCAACACATTAGAAACAAGGGGCAAGGGTAGGCAGCCCTCTGTGACCTTCAGGTAACTCTGATACTTGGCGAAGACTGGATAACTGCAGTGCTCATCAATCTTGCCTTTATCAGGATATACAAGATCATACTAAACCCAGAGCTTCAGGTCTCTGCAGCCAGCATCTGTTAGAACCTGCCAGGCCGCACCTTGGGAAGGTACTTTACAGATACCATTGCATTAAACCCTCAGAACGGCAGGGTAGCGTATGATCATTTTCACGTTACTAAAGGGAATCAGGGTCCCAGAAGGGTTGAGGGACTGACCCAAGGCCACACAGCTCACAAGTTGGTGAAACAAAATTCCAGCCTGCTCCTGTCTTACTCTGAGGCCCACAACTGCCTGCTTGCTTCTTCTGAAGTCACCTGCGTGCAGCATGCAGGCCTTGACATAGTCATCCCAGAACTGGGGCTCAGCAAACACCCAGTTCCGGAATGCTGGGGCTCAGAGAGTCCCCGGCATCTACTCAAAGCAATGCAACAGATTTCCAAGATCCCCCGTGCCGGGCACCCTTTCATGTGTTCCAGGGCAACAGATGTCAGCAGAGTCATTCCCTGACCTAACGCAGCTCACTGGTAACTTGGACCAGGCAGCTGGACAGAGCTTTGATCATCACCAATGAGTCATGCAAGAAGAAGGAGGGGACAAAGGAAGAAGGGGTTCATTCTGCCTGGATGCTTGGCTGGCTTTTGTAGGAGCTGAGTTTAGCAGGTCACTGGAAGATGTATGGGGAGGACCTCAGCAGGATTCAGTGATACTGAGCAGAAAAGAAAGCAGGATTCATATGAGCTGTATGTTCATCAGCTTTCCATCCCTGTGACAAAATACCTGAGAAAAACAATTTAAAGGAGCAAAGTTATTTTGGCTCACAGTTCCAGAGGTGTCAGTTCATGGCCTATTAGCTCCATGACAGGGCCCGAGACCAGGCAAAACATCATGGTGATGGGAGTGAGTGGAGGAGGAGGCTGCTCAACTCATAGTGGCCAGGAAGCAGAGAGAGGGAGATGAGGAAGGGACTGGGGACAAAATGTGCCTTTCGAAGGCAAGTCCACTTCCCAAAGTTTTCACCACCTCCAGACAGCACCACCAACTGGGGCCAAGCCTTCAACACGTGAGTCTTTGGAGATGCTCCAGACACAAACTATAACAAGCAGGACACAGAAGAAGAGATGTGAGACAGTGGGTGGGTAGGGGGTGGGGATAAAAGTCTGCAACAAGAGGGCCAGATCAAGTTGGCTGCAGAGTTTGGACATCATCCTGTCGAATCAAGGACAGCTGCTGGTGTTGCAGGCCTGGGACAGGAGAAGGCAACAACCTGGCCTCTGTCCACCTGACTCTCTGGAGCAGACAGAGTGGTGCAGGGCGGAGAGGAAAAACAGGCTGCCATGGGTAACAGCAAGGGTGATTCTCAGAATACTTACTGGACAGCACCATGTGGGCACCGACCAACCAGCTGGACATCTGCTCTGAGCATCCTGATGCCGTTAATCTAAAAGACTCCAGCTGTTTAGAAACTTTTTGCTGTCTCAGGTGGACAGTGCCCTCTTCATAGCAGCTGCTGGGGGCTCCTTAGCTTGGTCCCCAAAGGTGCCCCAAGTTGGGGAAGTAAAGGTCCCAGTTTACACTAACAATAGCCTCACCTTCAGGAGCCAGGAGCACCCAGAGGGGGCCTGCCTGGTGACAAATCCACAACATGCTGGGTGACCAGGCTCTTCTAGTGCTTGAGAACCCATCAAAGGCTTTTAATTAAAGTTAAAGCAATCTTTGAGGAGCCTGTGTGCCCTGGGTGTGCGACCATGGGATTAGTTGGGGCCGACAGATGGGTGGCAGGTTTGAGGCCACATTCGGGACAGTGTCTTTGAGAAGTCAACACACTGGCATTTTCCAGACTCATTTCCAGTGGGTTTTACTCAGTGCTCAGTGGATATAGTCTTTGCTATTTCCTTTGCTGGGAAAACTGAGTCACCAATCCCAGCTTCTCTTTTTCCTGGGACCCAGATCCCCTAAACTCCAGCCCAGGAGTCTGCATTACCCCAGAAAGCCTCCCTATTTTTTAAGAAAAGGGCCAATGATCATTGGAATGGCTGACATTTTTCTAACATTTACTTACATTTCTGACATATTTTTACCCTGTCCTTATTTCCTAGCTTAATTTCTGTGGTGCTATCAGATTGGCCTGGTGGCAGCACCTGATTTAACCGATAAGGTCAATTTTAGAAAACCCGACATAGTGAAATGAAGAAATTGGAATTTAGAAAACACAATCCTTGAGGGCTGAGTGAGGATGACTAATGACATTAGAAAGGATTCTGTGCTTGGGTTAAGCTCTACCCTGCTTTAGAGGCCTGTGCTGCCTCGGGGCCAGTCTGACCAACCAAAGCCTGCACCTTGTGCCAACTGATTGTCATGTGCTAGAGGAGGCACCAAGAGAAGCAGCGTGGTGACAATATAGTGTGACATCAGCTGGGACAGGAGTAAGGCCACAGGAGAGTAATCACCCAATGCTTTGAAACACCTGATTTCCACAAGTCCTCGGATCTACAGTAGACCTTGCCAGCGAGAACTAGTTGGGTGGAGATACACCAAGATTTTCAATCAGCACATTTCTCCCTGGCCCCTAATCCTTAGCACGTCGTAGATGTTGGGTGAGTTGATAAACCAACACCAAGTGACAACACTAGGGCAGATGGTGGCACCAGAGTCCAGGGTCTCTGCCAAGGGGGTTCCAGGTATTCGATCTCTTAAAAATTCAAATTGCATATAACAGGTTTAGGTCAGGCTCCACGTATTCCAAGATTGGACACATTGCAGTTTGATGGAGGAGGGTGAATGTGAGGATTGGTCCTGCTGTGTTCTGGGGACAGGAAGCAGGTGGAGAAGCCACTTGTAAAGTGATTGAGGGTTTGGCTGACTCCACTAGGAGTTCGTCGGACTTCATCTCCCACTGGAGGACGCGGGCTACATAGAACGGGATTCAGCAGCAATTGGAGGTGGCATCTGAAACCCTGTTTGGGTTTCGCTTCTACGCTGAGGTTTGAAAACCATTAGCAAGTGCCCACTGGCTACCAGTATGAACGCTCATGTTGCAGATTGTTCCAGAAGCACCAGCAGTCAGCCTGGAAAGGTCTTAGGTGGGGCAACCAAACATGCTGGCTTCCCCGGGGTTGTCCTGGTCTCAGCCCCGAAAGTCTTGTGTCCAGAATCCACCTCCCCCCACCTCCCTGCCCCCATCCTGGCAAAGTAGGACAATGTTGCTAGTGCTTAGAGACCCTCGGTGGACCGGAACTTCCACTTCCTGCCAGTGTGGCTTTGAGCACCGGGCACTATCCTCACCTAACACAGGGAGCCCGCTAGCCTAGCAAGGTTTCCTGAGCTCAAATGAACCCATGCACACACGGCACAGGGCTCCACGGAGCAGTCAGTATATCACAGCTGTCCCAATTATTGTACCAACCCCTAAGTTGTCATTGTCCTTATTGTCATCACCATTACATTCCAAATATCGCATCTCACACGTGAAGCCTGAAAAGAAAGCTGAGTGGTCAAGGTCTCCCTGAGGAGCAAAGGAGAAAATCCCGGACTCCTGGGCCAGAGCTCTTCCTGCACGCGACGGACCCGTGAAGCCCCAGGCAACATCCGAGCCGCTTCTGGGCCCCTGTGAGCCACTGTCTCAGACCCGCAGCTGTCCTGTCTTTAGCGCCGAAGCTACAACAGTCATGGCTCTCTGGTCACAAGGCTTGGAAACAGGCTCTGGCTAACCAGGAAGAAAGAGAGGGCACGGGACGAGCAGCAGGCTGGGCAGCCCCCAAGGGTGCTGCTGGCAGCAGAGACCGCAGAGCCGTGGTACTGAGGTTTCAGAGTTTCCCATCTTCGATCCACCCAAGCGTCTAGGCCCAAGCATCAGAATCCAGCTTGAACTTAACCTGGTTCTTAGCAAGGGCCAGGCTGGGGGCTGGAAGGCACACAGGTCACATAATCTCCTGCCCAGAGTCTGTCCTCTGCACTTTCCGTCTCCAGTGTGACACGTTTGCCTTCGTCTCCCTGCCCAAATGAACTTCCTGAAACCCAGGCCTCTAGCGAAGGAAACCCATTTCGGGCTGGATGAAAATCACAGCTGGCTCCGACCTTCGAATCTGCATGAAACCCAAGTCGAGCGCTCTCCTCTGAGCACAGCCGCTGTGATTTGGGGAGAAACCACTGCAACGAGCCAGTAGTAAACGTCCCGTAGAGCCTCCTCATGCACCGGGACCAGAAGCCTGTTTTCCTCCAAACGGGTCCATTTTTCACTTTCTATTTTTCCAAAACGTTCAGAGTAATGACTTGCTGAAAACCTGGAGTGTACCACGTTGTTTTGAAGTCCAGGCTGTCTTCAAGGTTGTGTGTTTTTTTTTTAACCTCTGATTTAACTTGCTGGGTGCCTCTGGAGTCTGGTATTAATAATAAATATTATTGCCGTGCATCCTTATTTTTCCCTTAATTTAATTAGAGAAAATGTAATAGCCCTTATGAAAACAATATATGAGTTTTCAAACCTAATTAACATGATACAAAGTGCGCAGGTCACGAAAATTGTTGTTTTCTCTGGAAAGCCTCCATGCAAATAGATAAAAACAAAACTCCATTTAATTCCACAGCCTGGGCTAACAGGCAAATCAGAGATGACGGGCTCTCGCCCCAGGGCTCCGTCTGCCTGGTAATAAATACTTTCCTTTTGTCACGATTCAAGGGAGAGCAGAGCGATAGGTGAACCTTATCAAATATTCCAAGGTGGCAGCAAGTCAGCCGTGACCGGTGCACCCCGCCGCAAAGGGAGCCCTAACCCACGTGGCCTCTGTCCTGGCAAGGCCAGTCTGTCCTGAGCTGGGCTGTGCTTTATCCTGAGGATGCCGGCCACTGGCCCCCTCCACAGCCTCTAAGGCTAACGGGGGCATGGCAAGGACAAGGGTCCCCTAAGCCTGTTCCTCCACCAGGGTGCTGTGAGCCTGCAGAGCTCCCCTCCTTTCCGAGTGCATCCCAGATCCAGCCCATGGCCGGCAGCTGGACCTTGTATCCAGGCCATGTCCAGATCAGCAGGCTGTAGGCCCAGAGGGACAGCAGGGATGTGGGAATAGGTCTTGCCTCGGGGACCTGGCCGCAGGGCCTAGGGAAGGACCACAGTACCTAGTGCACCGGACTGTATCCTGAGTTCTGGTGGGTCTCACCAGGGACAGAGACTGATGTGGCAGGGTCACTGGACCCCACCTCCTAAGACAGGCATGTCTGCAGGGTTGGGGGAACTCGGAAGATACTAGGCTTGTTCCCAGCACTTGGGAGACTGAGGCAGGAGGATTGTTGCTAGTTCGAGACCAGCCTGGGCTACAAAGTGAGCTCAAGGCCAGCCTGAACTGCATAGTGAGACCCTGTCTCAAAAAGGTGAGTCTGTCCTCGACCCCTGACCCTCTGATTATCAGACCCAAAGTCAGAAGGGAGATTTGCTTACAACCAAGCAGGATCATGGTCACATGGTGTTGGCTATTGTTATTAATTTATTATTTAAATGATAATACACACACACACACACGCATATATATATATAGTATGTGTTGCAATGCAAATGCTACATTTTAGTTTTTTCTTCCTTTTTTTTTTTTTTTTTTCTCTTTTCAGTGCAGGGGGTGAATCCAGGACTCCGAATACACTAAGCAAGTGCTCTCACTGACCGACATCCCCAGCCCAACACATGACTTTTTAAATAAAATGCAGATAAAAAAAATTTTAATAAAAATACCACATATCGTAAATGTATGACAAACGCTGTCACACATGACACAGACTCCAGGGGCTGCTACGCTTGTTGATTCGCACTGCCCCGTGGTCTCTGTCGGAAAGTTTGAAGTTTCCTTTAACTGAACTGCGGTTGAGCGCGCAGGAGCGCGTGCTGCACGAGAGGCACCGGGAGGTTTCAGTGCGCGCGCTTATCTCCTCTCGCTCAACTCCTTCAGGAGTTACAGGGAAGGGATAATGCAAGTATGAACCCACAAAAAGCCGAAACTCATAGGGGAGGGAACTGACGTGGAAGAACTTTACCTGACTCGGCCAGCAGATCTTGCTGGGTCTGCGGGCTGGGAGGAAGCTTCCCTATCAAGTGGATCCAGGAACCAGACTTGCAGATGCCCAGGGGGCCGGGAGGAAACAAGAGTCATGTGAAAAGCAGTGGGAACCCTGGCTTCCCTTCCCTCATGCTCCGCCAAGCAGGTCACAGAGGAATCTCCAAAGAAACTGAGCCAGGCAGGTACCATTGATGCCAGTCACAGGCAAAGGCAAGGTGGGCGCCATATTGAAAATGGCGGGCGGGGTAAGAACTGGCGTTTAAATGATGGGACCCCCACCTCCTCCGGTTAGGCTCCCAGAAGCCAAGTTTATCCTCTATCTCCATGAGTCTGGAGGAGACTTCTCTGGAAAACTCTGACTAGTCAGAGAAAAAAAATCATGATAGCTCCTCACCCTTGGAGGTCTCCCAGAAACAGCTATAACTCTAAAGAGGCCAACCAGGAAATAAGCCCCATCCCTGCACCCAACATCTCCAATCAGCTTTTTAGGGTTTGTTCTTTTGTTTGTTTGTTTGTTTGTTTTGCTATTGGGAATTGAATTCATGACCTCATGCTGGCCAGGCAGGCACTGTGCCACTGAGCTATATCCCCAGCCCCCTAGGATTTGTTCTTAAATATAAAGAGATAGCCAAGACACTCAAGGAAGCACTAGAGCCAGCTAACCAGCCAATGAATGTGGCAAAGGAATGCGTAGGAAATAGAGACTTCGAAAGCACTAACATCCTTAGAGAGAGAAAAGAAAACACCCCATCCCAGAATAAGATGCCATTTACAGAGTGCTGAGATGCTAAAGTAGACTTCAAATAAAAATTTAGTAAGAGTTTGGAAGATATTAATGGGAGAATTTTCCCGCAAACAACAGAAAGACAAAGGGCTGGAAAGTAAAAGAGCCAAAGAAATGAAAGGATCAATCCAGGAGGTCTGATATCAAATTATTAGAATTTCCAGAAAATGAGAGAATTGAGAAAAGAAAAAAAAATCAAATAATAGCATTAAATTCTGCAGAATGCAGTAAATGACCCACTGAAGTCCTAGCTCAGGTAGGAATAGAAGACCCTCACCAAGGCACACCCTCCAGAAATTTCAGAAGCTCAGGCATAAAGAGATTTTACATGTTTCCAGAGGAAGTGAGGGTAGGCCAGGTACAAAGAATCATGAACCACAATGGTACTAAATTTCTCAATAATTGAAAGATAAAAGATAATAATGATTTCAATATTTTGAGAAATTATTTAAACCAAAAACTGATACATCCAAAATGTCAGTGGAGTATGAGGGGAGACTAAACATATTTTTTGATGTGGAAGGTGTTAAAAAATTTACTCCCACTAACCATGTCTGAGAAAGCTACTGGAGGATGTGCCTTACTAGAGTAAGGGAGTAAGCCATGAAAGAGGGCGATGTGTTTCTTAGTCATCCCAGACTGCCATAATAAACACCATCTACTGGGTGATTTAAACAACAGAAATTTATTTCCCCAAGTTCTAGAGGCTGGAAGCCCAAGCGTAAGGTGCTGACCAATTCAGTTTCTGGTGAGGGCTCTTTTCCTGACTTGCAGACAGTTACCTCTTATGTGTCCTCATCCAGCCTTCCCTTGGTATGTGCCTATGGGGAAAGACAGAAGAGAAAGAGACAGAAGGAAGATCTTCCTCTTTTAAGGCCACCACTCATAGCCAGTTAGGACTCCATCTTTATGGGGTCCCCTCCTTAATTACCTCCTCAAAGCCTTATCTCCAAAATTCAGTCATATCCAATGTTAGGGTTTCCACATGAATTTTAGAGGAACACAATTCAGTCCATAGCAACCTAGAGGGCATGAAATAGATAATTTATCACAGGAGAGACTAAGGAAATTTCCAGGATGATAGCTGGGTAACAGTTTTAGTAAAAACCAGCTCAAGAGCTGAGGATAGGAGGCTACTAAGTTAATAAGGAAACAGATCAATTCCTCTGTGTGTTTGATTTTGATTTTGATTTTTTTTTTTTTTGAGACAGAGTCTCGCCATTTTGTTCAGGCTGGCCTGGACTCACTATGTATTCCAGGCTGGCCTCAAATTTTCAGCAATCCTCCTGCCTCAGCCAAGTGCTCGGATTACAGGTGTGGGCCACCATGCCTGGCTGGTGTGTTTGAATATATGAAGAAAAGGTCATGCTTCTGACCAAATACATAGAAAAATAGTTTTAAAAATAAGGGAATCACTTAGCTATGTGATAAGCAGGAATTAATCAAAAGAAGGAAATTCAGTCCGTGGAGTGTGTGGTTTAGTGGTGAACAAAGTACACATAACCTTAACACAGCAAATACCGAGTACAGACTTAAACATTGAGCCCTAACTACACTGAACGCTCCTGCATTATATCTTTCACCTGGGATCAGAAAGTTACCAGAGCAGTGAGCTTTGCCTCCTGCAGGGCCTCCTGTCCCCCAGACGATGGCTAATTCTGGGGTCAACTTGTCAGGGCGCCAGGTCCCCAGTTTAAACATTGCTTTTGAGGGTCTGTGGTTTCTGCAGAATAACATTTGAACCTGCGGACCCCTTGAGTAGATTCCCTCCCTCACGTGGGGGACGTCCCCCTTCCTGCTGGCCTGAATAGAGCCAAATCAGGGTGGAGGAGGAGCTCACCCTTTTGCCTTCTGCCTGCCTGGGGGAGCTGGGCTTCTCCTGCCCTTGGCCTTGGCCTCTCACCTCTGCTTCTTCTGGTCTCGGCCTTCAGCACCGCTGGCTCTCTTGGGTCTCTGACAGCAGAGGGCAGGACTTCTCTGCTTCTGTGATTGCTGGTGGGTGTCAGTCCCTCCCTCTGGGTATTCCTATCCACCCTGTGTCTCTGCAGAACCTAGGGTGACACATATTTAAGCCAAACTGTTCCCGGAAGGAAGAGGGCTACAGCCGGAAGGAAGGGCTAGGACCAGGGTCCCGAGCAAGAGGAGGCCCAGTGGCTTGGAAAGGATTGAGGGTAGACAAGGATTAGGACACAGAGGTTATGGGTCAATGGGGTCAAGGTCGTAGATGGCCTTTTAGGTCACGGTAAGAGTTTTGACTTTAATTTAGAGGAAACTGGGGAGCCGTTGAAGGTTCTTGAGCAGAGGAAGGACCTCATCTGATCTGACTCAGGACTAGAGGGACCAATTAGACAGTACTGCAGCAACCCAGGGAACAGGAAGTGAGAATTTGGTCAAGATGGTGGCAGTGGAGGTGGAAAGAGAGCAGATCTTTCGGATATATGCTGAATGGGTGAGTGGATAAATGAATTCGAATGATCCCCATGAGATCCTATTTGATGTCAGATTTTCTATAGATATTTGGAGCACAAAGGCCTCCACTTAGAATTTTGGTTTGGGAATAGCCGTTTCCTCTGACAGCCAGTTTCTGGTTGTTGTTTTAGTTGTTGTTTTGAGATGGGATCTCACTGTGTAGTGCTGGTCAGACTCAAACTCACTTTGTAGCTTAGACTGGCCTCGAACTTGCAGTGATCCTCCTGCCTCAGCCTCCTGAGTGCTAGGTGACAGTCATGTACCACCATGCCTGGCTCCATTTCTGTTTCCTGAGGGCCTCAGAATGTGAGCATCTCTCCAGTCCACCCTAACGTCATGAGGAGTCGAGACCCCAGGAGTGGGGACCTCCCACCCCCGTGCCACTGCTCAGCGCATCTCCTGGAGATGCACCTTGCAGGGCTAAGGTGGGGTTCCCCGGGGCCCTCACAAAGCTCTCCAGAGCCTGCCTAGGGAGCAGAGTGGGGCAGAGGCACTGGCCCTGCTGGGAATGTGGTATTTGATTGACTCTGATCGCAGGCAGCAGGAAGTCTGAACTTGGAGCAAGTAGGAGAAGGCAGGAGCTGGGAAACAGAGCACCCAGCACACCCTGCCCCCTTTAATCAGCCCACGCCCGATGGTGCCCTGAGACCTGTGGCAGGGGCTGTGAGCCAGCTGCCAGGCCTGGCCTTTCCCAGCCTCCATTCAGGCAGCACTTGGGCTGCTGAGCCGGGGTCATCTGGGCTGCAGCTGGGGATGGCAGTGCCCTCATCTGTCTGGGAGAGAGCAAGGCCCTGTGCCATGCCCCCGCCCCAGGGCCTCTGTGAGCAGTGATGCAGGGGAAACCGCAGATCCAAGGCTAATTTCTCTCTGCAAGATAAAACACGGAAACTTGGGCGCCAGCTGGGCCAGGATGGGAGGCCCAGCTCTTTCTCTCTCCTCCTGGGACCTCCAGCGAGTCCTTGAGGCTCTGAGACAGCCAGATTCTCCCTGAACTGGGGGAGCCTCTCCCGGCTGTTGGAAAGAATCGCAATCCTGTGTGAAGCCGGGTGTTGGGCCCTGGGTGAGCACTGACGTCACACCTGGGATGGATGAGTGTCTTCTAATTTCTTTTTCTTAACCTTTTTTTTTTTTCCCAGTACTGGGGATTGAACCCAAGGTGTTTGCACTAAGCTACACCACTAGCCTTTTTGACAATATTTTTTTATTCTGAGATAAGGTCTAGCTAAGTTGCTAAGTTGCCCAGGCTGGGCTCAAAGTTAGAATCCTCCTGCCCCAGCCTCCTAGAATGCTAGGATCACAGGCATTTGCCATTCCCAGGCCTGGCTGCATCTTCTAATGTCCTTGTCTTCTAAAACCAAACTTTTTGACATGTTTGGCATTGGGAAAACATATTCGTGTACATACATTTTATTTTACTTATGAATTAAGAGTCGCTGCGTTTATTCTAAGGAAGAGGAAATGATGGCAGTGAGAGGTTTAAGGTCATACAATGTGTAGAGGGCAGGGGTGGAAACCCAAAACTTGGGACTTTCACCATAAGAAATGCCTGTGTCGGCCCAGTGAGGACTCAGTACCAGGTGTGGGTAAGGACGGCAGTGACGAGACGGAGGACCCAGGCCAGGCACAGGGCTACAGCCCCTTAGCTCCTAGACGCCTGCCTGGTGCCCAGGTCGGAGCCACCCTCCACTCTCTCGGGCTGTGTGACCCAGGGCGACACACCCCATCTCCTTGCCCATCTGTTCCCTGGCCTGGAAAATGGGGTGAACAATTGCACCACTGGGAAGTCAAGAGGCTTCCCTAAGAGGACAGTGTCACGTCTGGGACTGTCCCGGAGCCTGTGCGTGACGCTCTTAGAAGCATTGCTACCTTTTACAAGTGACTGGGCCAAGGCTGACCAGCTGCTCAGTGACAGCACTTGTCGGAGACGCAAATAACAAAGTCAGGAGCCATTGCACGTAACAAAGGCTGTGTAAAACCCACTGGGAACCAAGCAGCGTAGCAGGCAGGGCGAGGTGCAGAGGGGATGCTACCCCAGGGTACTCACTCATCTCCCAGCAGCTAGGGGCTCACTTGTGTCCCCCAAAGTGCACATGTCACAGCCTTAAGCCCCACTGGGGCTGTGTCAGGAGACAGGGCACTTGGGAGGTGACCATGGTTAGATGAGGCCTTTGAGGTGGTGCTGTGATCTAATAGGACTGGTGGCCTTATGAAGAGAGAGACAGAGACAGAGACAGAGACAGAGAGACAGAGAGAGGAGAGAGCATCCTTAGCAGGAACCAACTCCCATAAGGGCCTCCAGAGCTGTGGGGAAGTAAATGTGCGTTGGTTTGCGGGCTTTTGTCCCGGGAGCCCAAGCTCATGAGCGAACCAACGCAGTCAGGTTCTGCGTTAGTGGAGCAGGCCTTGTGCGGCCGCAGCGTGGGTGCCACCTTCGGCCGGGCAGTGCCCGCGACAGGGACAAGGTGAAGCTCTCCAAGTGCGCTGTGGAAAAGCCCCATAAAGTATGATCCATTTATAAAAACCCAACAGCATACACCGCACACCCCTCCACACGCAGAGTGATGCTCGTTCTACAGGAATCCCGGGGCCGGGCCCTGTCCAGCCGCTTGCTCTCTCGGGTCGCTTGTGAGTAGGATGGCAGGATGGGGAGGGAGGGGCAAGCAGGGCTTTAGCTTTATCTGAAACCTTTAGCTTTCTGAGTTGGGAATGTGTGCACATAAAGTGTTTCTCGAGAACTGCAAAGGTAATAAAATTCACACACACACACGCACACACACGAAGAAAAGAAAATGCAAAGGAAGAAGTCATGTCTGGTGGGGGTGAGCTCGCTGCGCGCACACGTGGGGGCGGCTGGGATTTTCTGGCACCGCCTCCCTCCTGCTCCGCGTCCCACATGAAAGACTTTGAAAGCAGGAAGCAGGCATCGAGGCGCAGTCCATTAGAGACCTGGAGTGGGAGGGGAGAGGAGGGCCGCGGGAACCTCGAGATAAGAGGAGAGGGGGCTGTCAGAGGTGCAGGCGCGGCGCAGGGATCCGTGTGTGATGCGTGTGCTCTCCCCGGTGCTCTGGGGTCCCCAGCCCGGCTCCCGCAGGCCATCCCCAGGGCTCCCGAGCAGGTCCAAGGGGACTCGGCGCTCTCTTCAAGTGCTCTCTGTGTCCAAGGGGACACAGCCTGGACTCTGTGTGCCCCTCCCCCTCCCGAGTCACTCTGCACCCCGAGCCTGGCGCTTTGATGCCTGGGTTACTGAGTGTCTCCAGGGTCCCTGCAATGCCAGCCTCACCTCCCTCCATAGCCCAAGGCCAGAACTAAGGCTGACACCTCTGGGCAAGGCTGGTGACACTCATGGACCCTCAGCCCCATTGGGTGGGGTAGAGACTTCCGGAACGGGGGTCACAGTCCCGAGGCTGGGACCCCAAAAGGATGCGCTCGCTCTTCAAAGGCTGCGTAAAACCCGGAAGGAGCTGGGGAAACACAGACCACATGGTTCGTGGTCTCCTTCACACAAGAAGTGCCTGGAAATAACAAAATAAGGCCGAGGGGGCTGGTGATATGAGACAGAAGGAAGAGAGGTTTGAGGTTGCTGTTTGTTTCTGAGTTATTTTTGGAATTGAAAATAATAGATGCACATGGTAGAAAAAAGGTAAGCCCTATAAAAGAAGGTTCACTGTGGTGGTCTTCCCACCCCAGAAATAAACGCCAGGGCTGGTTTCTTGACTCCTAACTGGTGCACGCACATCTGCTTTTCCCTACATCTGGAAGTAGACCGTGCATACCATTCGCCATTGTGTTTATTTTTCAATTGACAACACATAAAGGGAATATAGTTGAAGAGGTTTCCCACCCCCGAGGCTTCTCGAGACCTAACCAGACTTACATCTCAGATGGGTAGCCCCACATTGCTGGAAATGTGGCCTCAGGTGATTTAGCAAGGCACGCGGGGTGATCCACAGAGCAAGGCCACGCGTGTGGCAGAGAAGCTCCATGAGTGGGTAGGAGTCCAAGGTCAGGGTGACAGGTGTAAACGCTGTTATGAGGGACGAGGAAGGAGAGGTGGTCCTAAATGGGGGCATCTGGAAAGCTGGGTTGTGACATGACACCCTCAACTGGGGGTGGGGACAGGAGGCCTGCCTGGGCTCCCGTAGCCATGGTATTATGATTTCGTAGCTCATCAGCTGTAGTGGGCATGGAAAGGAACCCTGAACAGTCCAGATTTTAGGAAGACATCATGCATGCCATTTCAACGAAACGTGAGGCAGCTTCCTGCAACAAAATACATTAATATTTCTCCTGAAAAGATTTTAGTAATTGTCGGTTGTCAGAGAAGGAATTGTGGGCTTGAGTATAAGATTTACCCCCAGAAGAAAAATACTAAATCCAGTAAGAAGGAGTGCTAGTCCTGAAGAAATGAGATTTGAAAATGTGTTGCTAAATCTAAATATGCATTGTTTGCATAAAACTAAAAACAAAACAAAACAAAAACACACTTTGAGGAGTGTTCAGTGCAAGAAGGAACTAAATTGCACGGCAAACATTTGATTTAAATCAGAGGAAGGATCAAAGTGAAAACCGTTCTAACCATCCTGCCGCAGAGAGTGGTAGAAATGGTTTTTAAGTTAGAAGTTAAACACTCAAGTTGAAAAAGTATAAGGTCGAACACTAAAATTATTTTTAAAATGCAATATATAACTTCTAAACAGTTAAAAGGGAGGAAACTAAGCAAGACTTGATTTAATGTTTTGAAACAGGAAGAGAAAAGAGAGACAAGGCTGAAAATGATGGGAAGGACAAAGTGCAGAGCCAGCTGGCAGACATCAGCCGTAATATATGCAGCAAATATAAACGGATCAAACTCATTCATTAAAAGGCTGAGGCTTTTCTCAGCTGGAGTTTTAAGAGGCTAATGTATGCTGTCTAAGAGATACTAAAGTAGGATGCCACAGA
>RJWT010017696.1:0-19237 GCA_004365215.1 Cuniculus paca | reverse complement strand
TTTTCAGGCTTTCAGATGAGAAATTCTGAGTGCTCTCACAGACTGGCTCTGTAGCTTGCTCAGGGAGCACTCACTGGGGAGACCAGGCCTCTCCCCTCCCATCTCCCTTGCACCAGCATCCTGATTGCAGTAACGACCACACCAGCCCTGTTGTAAAAAAGTGACAACTACTAAACTTTTGCCTGAGTGAATTCCCACAGTAGCCTTGTGCGGTTGCCAGAGTGTGGGATGGGTGTCAATTTTTATTTTAATTTTATTTATTTATTTGTTTAGCGGCACCAGGGATTAAACTCACGACCTCACACTTGCCAGGCAGATGCTTAGGCCACTGAGCTAAATTCCCCAGCCCTTGTCTTTTTGAGACAGGGTCTCACTATGCCATTCAGGCTGGCCTTGAGCTCACTTTGTAGCCCAGGCTGGTCTGGAACTCACAACGATCCTCTTGTCTCAGCCTCCTGAGTGCTGGGATTACAGGCATGCGCCACCAGGCCAGGCTTTTATTTTTATTTTTTTGAGGCAGGATATTACTGTGTAGTTCAGGCTAGCTTTGAATTCACCATGTAGCCCAAACTGGCCTTGAACTCAAAGCAATCATCCTGCCTCAGCTTTTGGAATGCTGGGATTACAAGCATGTGCCACCACACCGGACTGGGTGTCTATTTTTAACAGAGGAGAAAACTGAAGCACACTAGTTTCAGTCAGAGGGCACACTCAGGACTATCAGAAGCAATCTACACCTTGACATTCACGCTGTGCTTTTACCTGAACATATTGGCATTATTTATATAACCCTGGCTTATTATTATCATCATCAGTGATTATTATAGCTGCACTATTTTGGGATTGTCTATCTCAGTGTCCCCAACCTTGTACCTTATGTCTAGGCCAGTCTACACACATTTCATAGGGTTATGCCTTCCTATCATGGGGTCATTCCCATGCCTCAAGATATTTCTGATCTTTTAATCAACTTGAGAGCAGGATGGGGATCATGTTGGGCAGACCTCCAAGTCCAGTGGGAACCCAGCATGGAAGAGCAGTGCTTGATCTCAGTGGTTTGTCATAGTCTTACTAGCTTTAAGAAATTAGTCTTAAACCGACTCAGTTTCTCCACCTTGAGTTAATTGGCACCAAATAATTCTTTGTTGCCAATGACTATCCTGCACATTGTAGGGTATTTAGCAAGATCCCTGATCTCTACACATTACTTGTGCCAACCAAAAATATGTCTCTAGACGTGGCCTTGTGTCCTATACAACAGAGCAAAACTCATGGGGTCACTTCTGCAGGCTCCCAAAGTTCAAACTAAATTGTGTTCACAACCAGTAACAGTTCTTTCCAGACTCCTTTTCTGGGTTGTTGCCTAACTGCCCTTTTGGGATCACATGTCTAGGCTTCCACATGGGTCTTTCCTGGGCAAAGGGCCCTTGTTGGGACCAGCTGTAGATGTGTCTGCCCATCCCACATGGAATGCAGGTCCCTAAAGGCAGGACTCTCATGTAGCTGTGCTGCTGTCTCCGGGCCTCACACAGGACCTGGCTGTGTTGCAAGGGACAGTGAATATGTGATGATGAAACAGTGATTGAGCCCTTTACACTACATGTTTTGGGATTGTTTAGGGTTTCTTCTCCGGGAGACAGTATCTGAGTTCAGTGTTGGTGGGATGGGGAAGCTTGGCCCTTTCACTGCCTGCCCCTGATGGGTTTGGCCAGATGGATGGATCATAAAGAAAATTATTGTGAAAGAAAACAGAACCAATACAAATAGTAAATATGTGCAGTGATTGCAAGAAAGGACCCAAGTGAAAAAGTTTTTCTGATGTTATGATGTTTTTCACCACAGGAATGAAAGCGGTTTCTGGTCAAACATGACTCTGCATCCATGTCCTGACCAATACCCCGGGCGGTGGTGACAACAGCAAGACCTGCCTTTGGAGATAAGCTGACTTCAGGGTTGATGGCTGGCATGTCGCAGAGACCACCCAGCATGTACTGGTGTGTGGGGCCAGAGGGATCAGCTGTGTGTCCAGAACGCACCATGGAGACCCACAATGGTAAGGACGGGGCTGGCCGTTTGGGCACGAGCTGCCGTGCTTGTCCTACAGGGAGTTTAGGCTACATCAGAACAAGATGGCGTCAACCAAAGGAGATAAAATGGCAATTATTTGGTGTTTTCTCATCATAAAATATATCTTGGGGTTTGCACTTAAATTCTAAATATTGAGGGGTCATGTGCAAAATTTATTGTGAACTCAAAGATCTTCAATGGGGTCTCACATCATGTTGGACTTTTAAAAAAATGGATATTTGGTTTTGTTTTAGCATGATAGAAATAATACCTGTTTGTTAGCACAAAACTGAAAAAAGAAAAGAATTACCCAGAGTCCCACTACTCCAAATACAAGCACAGCTGGCAACCTGGCATATTTTCTTCTAGTTTCTCTGTGATTAAAACCTTTGTTTTAATTTTATTGTACTTAGAAGGTAGATGCAATTTTGTATGCTCTTTCCTAACTTTTAACCAGTGGCATCTAAATTACCACCTAATTCACCTAATTAAGTGAAAATATCATTTTATATGGAAACACAATATAGAAATCTTGACCTAACCCTTATTTTCCTTTGAAATTCGGGTTGCTTCTAATTGTTCATTGTTTCCAAAAGCATTGCATTCCTATCTTTTTATACGTGGTTTCCAGGTCATTTCCATAAAATAGATCTATAGAAGTCACATTTAAGCTTGAACATTTTTGAGATTTCTCCATGAGAGCTGCACCACTTTTCACACCAATAGATTATCATTGCTATTATTGTTAACAATAAATATTTGTTAATCTCTTAGTACATACCAGGCTCTGAATTTAGTGCTTTTTGAAATAATCTCATTTAATTATCACAGCTGTGAAAATGGTACTTTTATCCCTGGTATACACTTAAGGAATTTGAGAGAGAAGTTTAGAAACTTTCAATAACTCAATAAATCATAGGACTGCCATCTGAACCCTGTTAGACCCTTAAAACTCTTGTTCTTAATAGCTAGGCCATCTTGTGGGATTCAAGAGGGCTACAGTTTTGAGAGACCACATACTGGGTTCAAGAAGGCCTAGGTTTTAGTACCCTCAACATCCTGTGAACCTGAATTTGAGGGGTTTTTAGTGGGGACCAAACACATAAACCCCAGAGTTGAAGATGATGAGAGGGCAATGGCCTAAAACTCGCTAGAAAAGTCTGTCCTATGGTTCAACATGAAGGAAATTATGTCAGACATTAAGAAATTATAATAATAAATCCTCTAGCCAGACTTAGTGGTACATGCTTGTAATCACAGCACTTGGGCAGCTGAGGCAGGAGGAGCATTGTGAGTTCAAGGCCAGCCTGGGCTACATAGTAAGACCCTGTCTGTCTCCAAAAAACAAAACAAAACAAAAAATCATCTTAATGAATTTCATCAAGAAGCTGCTAATTTCTGCCCATATGCTGACACTTTAATGCCCTTGCTCCCAAAGATGGTAACAGCAGGGTTGAGCCTAGAAGCCCCAGCCTACTTTTAAAACATCCCATGCTGGATAAATAACATATTCTTCTTAAGTATGATGGGGTTATGTCCCCCATAAGCCTATTGTAAATTGAAAACATCATAAGTTCAAAATGCATTTAATACACCTGCTCTACCAAACACCCGAGTTTAGCCTGGCTGCCTTAAGCATGCCCAGATCACTTACAGTAGCTGTAGTTCGGCAAAGTCATTTAGCATGAAGACTATTTTATAGTAGAGGTGGAATAGCTCATCTAATTTGTTGAAAAGTGTACAGAACACACAAGACAGATTGATTATTTGTTCCATTGTAAAGTCAAAAAATTGTAAGTTGAACCGTTGTAATCAGGAACTGTCTATATACACCCAAGGCCACAGCCAGGGGATCAGCAACTCCCCCATATGTCCCTTACAGACTCTGTGCTTTGCTTATCGGTAGTCTTTATATTTTCTACAGTGAACACATGCCACTGTTTTGCATTACATTTACAGTAAGAATAATATTGCAAGTTTTATTTTATTAGTACCTGTTTGCAGTACATAATGATTATATCCCTTATGTGAAGTTGGTCCATGTACATAACACATCTTAATTCCTTTTTTCATTCCTGTTCCCTTCCTTCCTTTCCCCCTCCTTCCATCTCTTGATCCCTTGCCCATTTGCAAAAAAATCTATCTCCCTACTTCCTATTATCTATATTTTATTTTACTCTTTATTTATACTGTGGGTTTCTCGTATAAGAGAAACCATGTGATACTTAAGACTATGCATTTGATTTATTTCACTTAACATTATGGTCTCAAGGTGTATCAATTTTCCTTCACATGACCTAGGTTTATTCTTCTTTATGGCAGAGTAGTACTCCATTGTATGTAAATACCACTTTTTTTCATCCATTCATCCGTTGATACTTCCAAGATTTAGCTATTGTGAATTATGCTTCTATAAACATGGTTATGCATGTATCACTGTGATATGATATTTTGAATCTTTCAGGACAGTACCTAGAAGGGGGATACTAGGTCAAGTGGAATTTCTAGTTGTAGGTTTTTGAGGAATCGCTATAGTGCTTGGACTAGTTTCCATTCCCACCAACAATGGAGAAGGGTTCCTTTCTCCTCACAGCCTCGGCAGCGTTTGTTATTGTTTGATTCCTTGATGATGGCCATTCTCGCTGAGGTCAGATGGAATCTGATGCTTCAGGGTTAGGATCTGATTGGCACCCCTCATGTCCTCACAGCCAGGGTCCAATTTATTTCTCTGACTTCTTTGCCCTTGATGTCTTTCTAGAGCATATTTGATGCAATCTGCCTGTGGCAGGGTATGTGTGTGTGTGTGTGCCCTTTCTGAGTGTGTCCCCCTAGAATGGTTTCCTGTCTCCAGAAGCGAATTGTTCCTTCTCAGTTTCTCCAAGACTTCATAGGATCAGGGGGAGCCTGGCTGTTGAGCACCTCTCATTTCAAGGACAGCCGCAGACCTAACCCACAGCTCTAGCTAAGGAAGATTGCTTGCCAGAAGAAAAAGCAATGATACTTAAATTATTTGGGGGCAACTGTCTTTTAAGAATCCTTAGAAGATGACATGTTTTAAAATGTCTATCGTTCTTGCAAGAGTGGTTTAGAAAAAGACTCAAATGTTAATGAAACGTGTATTTTCCCATTTTCCCTTAATGATATTTTATACTTATTTGTTTATGTAGTAATGTGTTTCATCACACATACACCCCTGCTTTTTTCTACTTGCATTGCCTCACTTCAGGTGTAGGTAGAGCATTTTACTCTTTCAAAGCACGTGATTGAAGGGTGCAGTGGTGCACACCTGTTATCCCAGTAACTCAGGAGACTGAGGCAGGAGGATCACTTGTCCCCAGAAGTGTGGAACAAACCTGGACAACATAGCAGTAGTCTGTCTCACGACATTTACCACAACAGCGTGAATGTGGCACTATGCCAGGAGGTCTGAGTGTGGCTGCTGTGTGTCCCCACTGTGTGTCTGTGCAGCACAGCTGCATCTCAGGAAGATGTGTCACTGCCTTAATCTCCTGAGCACCATCAGCCGTGAGCTCCCTGGAGTGCAGGAGGAATGCCGAGGAGGTCCTGATGGGTGTCGAGTATGCCCGTGACAGGAGCAGAATCAGTGAGTTCACTCCCTGCCAGGGCTGCTGGGAGGGCTCCCTTGACAAGCCCATCATTAGACACTTCTTCCTGAAGCCGGGCAGCAGCCACAGTGGACAAACCCGTTCTGCCAGCTTTGGCAGGCAACTAGGAAGGTCGGAGTAAGGAAACCGATAACTCAGGTGAAGACTCCTGGATGGTGGAAGGTGGGGTGCTGGGTGGACCCCACTCAGAGGCAGCTCAGAGCTCCTTCCTCCGTGTGAGAGGTCCCAGCTTCAGCCCTGAAAGCCTGGCCCAACTGTCTGCCTGGCAAAGCACTGTCTACAGCCAGATCCAGCATGGACCAGAGGAAGAGCAGGAATGTTCCAGAGGGTCTTCAGATCCCAGGTTGCTCCATAACTATTTGCAATGCCTTTGTTGTTGTTGTTGTTGTTGTTGTTGTTGTTGTTGGTTGTGGTGGTGGTGGTGGTTTCCTCTGGCTTTTTCAAATCTGTGTTAAAAACCTGACTTTGCAATATAAGATCCAAGTGGTTTGCTCCAGTGGGGGTTTTTCTTGCCTTCCGGAGACAGAAGTAGGAAGTAGACTGAAGCAGGAAGTACGTAGGAAGTGTCCCTGGGGTGGCAGCCTGCCCTCTTGCTGGGCCACTGTGAGAAATTTTACAAGGGACAGAGCTGCACCAAGGAGGAAGCCACATCTGCAGAGTGCCGCTTGTCTCAGTGTCCTGCTTATACCTGCTGGGGCCTGGAAGGCTGGCGGCATAGGGCTTTTCCTGGCAGGAGACCATAGTCAGTGGGCACCCACCTCGGCCTGGCCTCTCCAGGGAGAAGAGCCAGTATCCTGTAAGGAACCCTTACTATGTGAGGCCAAGCAGTGACTGAGCAACCCTGAATGGGTGGCTAAGCTGTGATATGCAGATGTGTTAAATGCATTTTCAAATTAACAGTATTTTCAGTTTAGGATGGATTTAATAGAACATATCCCCCATCCTAAACTGGGAGCAGCTGTATTCATTAGAGACCCTAATTTCACATCCTCAGCCATCCCAGCCAAGCCTGTGTTCAGTTTGTCACATCCCATTTGCCCATCCTGTGGGTGACATTTGTCATAAAGAAGAAAAGAAAAAACCAAAAACCAGAAGTATGCATCTGAAAATACAAAATCCTTCCTGAGCTCATAACCTTAATATTGTAGAAGGAGTCACACATTACTCAGAAATTGTATTTTCAACTGTAAAGAATTTTTTGGTATTGTACTTCATTTTGCAATTCTTGCTATGCCTGCAACTAACAACTTTTCTTCTTGGCCCCAGTCCACAGGTGTGTTCCAACTGTTGATTTAAAATCACCTACCAAAGGCTAGGGATATAGCTCAGCAGCATAAGCACCTGCCTGGCAAGTGCAAGGTTGTGAGTTCAATTCCTAGTACCAAAAAAAAAGCTAAAATCACCTACCCAGAGCCAGGTGCGATGGCCCATATCTGTGGTCCCAGCTACTCAGGAGGCAGAGGCAGGAGGAGGGCTTGAGCCTGGGAGTTCAGGGGCAATTGGACAACAGAGACCCTGTCTCAAACAAACAAAAATTGTCTTCCTATTTGTTTTGGGAGAATCAAAGAATAAGAAAACTTAATTTCTGTGACATTTTGAGCTTTTCAGAAACTTAGAGATGTTTAAGAATTTTATGTTAATTAAATGTGGTGATGCAAATTTGAGATTGGAATTTGAATTTAAGTGGCAAGAATGACACCGAAGTTTCTGCATTAGCTCATTTTGGACTTGAGGTGGTCGTAACTCAGAAACCTGTGGGCATTAGAGGTAGAGAATCAGGTCTGCTGTCCTCATGGAGCTGTGTGGGGAGGCCATGGCAGGGCCTCTTGGGCTCTCCAAAGATAAAAGGCAAACAAAGGCCTGCTGCTTGACAGCAGATGAGGAGCATTCTCTCTTGTTGCACTTCTCCCTGAAGTGTAAGAGAAAAGTTATTTGTAATTCCCTGCGTTCCCAGATAGGGTGAAATGATACTGAAAAACGACAGTGCTCATTGGCCTTCTGCATCTTGTGCAAGGCTAAGTGTGTGTTCTTCTAACTTCTTGCTAAGCATATGCACACTCACACTCACACACATGCGCAGTTCTCTTTGGGTACTCCTGATTTTATTGTGAGTTATTCGTTGTACCTTTGTTCTGTTTCTTTTTTTGGAGCACTGAGATTTGAACCCAGGGCTTCAAGCGTGTTTCGGAAGTGCTTTACCCCTGAGCCACACCTGAGTGATGCATCCTGTTGAGCAGTGTCTCGGAGCTCACTCCCCGTGCACTGCATTTGATAATGTGAATGCCACCCATGTCATTGTTCCAGTCCCTCAGGAAAGCACCTTTATAGTTTCCCTATACTTTGCTTTCTGTAAGGATCAAATACTACTGAATGTGCCCCAGCAAAACTGTGGGATCCCAGAGCAAGCACATTAAAAATGATCGATGCCAATCCCTGATCAAAGAAGTCAGTAGAACACAAAGGGCTATGATGTAGGGAGAGCAAGCAACTGGGCCCTGCCCCAGTGTCAGCTTCCAGAAGGGTTTCCTGTCCTGTTTCTGGATTTAGTTCTTCATTTCTCCACGTGAATTCTGCTACACTCCACTCTGAACCTTTGAGCTCACGTCTGCGGCTTTCCTGTCATGATAGGTGAAAATTTCTGTGTCACTCGCTTTCATTTCACTTGCTTCCTGCACATTTCATCCTATTGTGGACTCATCTCAAGGTCGTGTTTGTAACTTTAAAGGATATGTTGTCACTGCCATGGCTCCTGCCTGGAAACTTGGTACCATTCTGATTCTGCAAGGCCCCCGGGCGAGCACTCTTTCCCTTCATTCCTTCTGCTTCCATCTATCTTACGCCTTCCACAGTCCTCCGACTTTAGGCCCTTATGTAATTGGGAACAAGAAAATTCGTAGGAAAAGGCCTGTAGGAGACATTCACTTCATCTTCCACATTCCTGATTTGTCCTTCAGCCTGTTCTTCCTGCTCTGCAGCCCGTCTGTGGCTCAACACTTCTAGTTTTAATTTCTGAGATTTAAAGTTAATTCCTGCGTATGGACTCCACCTCCTCTTCTGTCTCTGCAGCAGGCCAGTAATATTTATTCTGAGTTGTTCTTGCTCTAGTAACGCTGGCTCTGAGTAGAAATGGGTCCCCGAGATGCTGGAAAGCTGGAGCCCTGGGTGCTGCTTAGGAAAGTAAAGGCACTGACTCAGTCTTCTCCAGGGTGAGGAAGACAAGTGCTGGGAGCAAGTCCTACCTCGAATCAGCAGAATCCAAGGCTCCCTCTTCGCTGAAACTGGTTTATTTGTGTAGCCCCTAACCCCTCCCACCCTGAAGTATATAAGGTGCAGCAAGAAATGCAGGATCTTAGATCTAGCAGGCCCCTGCCTTGCACATTGTCACTAGCAACAGCTCACGTCCCCGAGGCAGTCGTGAGATACGGCACATCTCCTGTCCGGCTTCCTGTGAGTTTGTATTCCTGGTTTTGGAGTCAGAAGGGACTGGCTTGACTTTCCATGTGTGACGGGGTGGGCTGGAGGTAGGGTGGTTCTCTTCCAATCTGTCTCCTGCCCTGCATGCTGGCTGTACCATAGAGTTCGGTTCTTTTTCTTGACGGTATTGAGGTTTCTCAGATGTTTGTGGTGCCTGCCCCAGGTTGGATTTTGATCTTTGTGGTTGGGATTCCCCATCACTCTCCATGAACCCAGCATCAATTATTGCAGCCTGCAGGAAGGAGGGCGGAGAGATTGCACTTGGAGTACACCCAGAGCATGCTTTTAGTTGAGGGCCTCCTCATGCCTTTCCGGTCTTGACCACCACACTTCCTCTTTAGCGCACATGTTCCTGCCTGGCGGGCTGGGGAGGGGCTAACGTAGGGGAGTGTGCCCACCAGAGTTGCCCCTCCCTGGAGCCCTGCATCTGGCAACCTAGAGGCACTCATGCTTCCAGTGTGCATTGCAGCAGCCCCAGAGCACTCCCCCTCACCCCCAGCCTTCTCCAAGCTGGGCACCGTGGCTTCTGCACTCTTCAGTTTCTTCTTACTTTTCCTGTCTAACACGGCTTGCTGGTATTTGGGCATATTTCTGATTATTTCTTTGGGGCAGGAGGCAGTGGCAGGGAAGCTCAGGCTTGCATTGCCACCTCAGTTCCACCATCCAGCATTGATCGCATGGGTCAGCAGGAAACACTGAGTGACAGCGTC
Organism: Cuniculus paca; assembly: GCA_004365215.1. Classification (NCBI taxonomy): domain Eukaryota; kingdom Metazoa; phylum Chordata; class Mammalia; order Rodentia; family Cuniculidae; genus Cuniculus; species Cuniculus paca. The sequence goes on along the minus strand of RJWT010017696.1, from coordinate 9,360 downwards.
AAGAGCACGGGCTTTGGAGTCTGGAGGAACTGGGTTTAATCCTGATTCTTCTCACACCCTCGTCCTTGTGGGTAGCACACACACGGTCAGAGGCTCTGCTGCACCAATTGCATACACGAGGACGGCCTTCTATGAATGCCCTTGTTTTCCTCTTTCTTTGTTTTTTTTGGGGGGGGTTGTTGTTGTTGTTTTTCTTTTTTTTGGTACCAAGGCTCGAACTCACAACCTTGCGCTTGCCGAGCAGTTGCTTGTACTGCTGAGCTAAATCCCTGGCCCATGTTTTCTTCTTTCTTTGGTGGGCAAATAATGTAGCCTCACCTGGACTCTATTTCTTTTTGTGAACATGATAACAATATTATCCTGAAAATAGGGGAACTTTAAAACATAGTATTTTACTTTATTTGGCTCTAAGCCACCATAGGCCTGAAATTTAAAACATAACCAGTTCTTGCTTTCAAATTCATGTGCTGCTGGAGTACGATGTCCCTCAAATCAGATCCTCCAGGTCACATTTTTAATTAAAGCTGTTTAATGAACACTTTTAATGAAAGTGTTTAATTAAAATAAAAATCTTTCCTTGCCTCATATGTTTTGGGGGTGTTTCCTTTTACTTATTTGTTTCAAATTATAAAGCCAGGATGGCTCATGAGAGAAAGATTGAAGTTCTGAGTCATGAAGTAAACAGGGCTGACAGAGGAGTTACTGATAGCATTTGTGAAGCTCTTAGCTTGCAGTAGATGGGTCACGGGTATCCCAGACCAAAGAAAGTCCCACTGTCTTCTTGACTCCTGGGATTCTCATCCACCAGTGCTTGCTGATCAACTTGTAATGCTGTTGAATCCTTTTGGACAAGGCAGGAAAGTATTTCTTCCTTCAGTTTTCACAGAGTAACTCAGAGGTGACTGCATAAAAATACCCACAAACTTTCCTAGTATGTCCCAAATTAGGGCTTTATGTAGACTTCTGGTCTACAGAAACAGTTTCTGTGAAGTAGATTAATTTCTTATTCTTAAGATAGGGACAAAAATGGCCTGCCTTTTCTTCAAGGATAAGGTTAATCTCTTTGTTTTACTTCAGGAGGATACAACAGCTCGCAAAGTGATTGTTTCCTGCTCTGGTTTACAGAAAACAGTTTAGGGAAACAGCAGAGCTTAACGGTTCAGAGTGGGAATTCTGTAGCCAGGGTGCTAGGGTGCAAATCTGTATTTGTTGTTGGTCAAGTCCCTGGATCTCTGGGGACCTTGTTTCTTCTTCCATAAGTGTCTACAATACTGGCACCTGAGGAGATTAAATACATTAATCTGTTTCCTTTGCAATTTACTCACCACCTTTACAAAATAATACTTTCATTCTCTCTTTCTGCCTAAAATTTCTGCAAAACAAAAACATTTCTATCTTTGTCGTGATTGCTATAATAATTTCTGCAAATTGAAATAAATAAGCAGTAGCTTTAGGAAGTTGCCAAGATAAGCTATTATCAACTGCTTTTTCTAAATCGAGCCTTAGACAATGTCCCTTTTCTCTTGTTCCTTTTTTTTTCATTAATTCTTAGCCAAAAATAATGCTTAGTTCTTCCTCCTTTCCTTGGTCATTTTGTAATTTCTTTTTCTTTTTTCTTTTTTTTGCAAGAATAGTGTCTTTTAAATGTTTGATCTCAAGACATTCATAGAGTACCTTGAATGCAAATCATAGAAAAATGGTGAAGGGAGGGAGGGAGTCAGGATTAGATGGGGTATGGTAGAAGAGCCCAGACATTCCTGGAATATTTGTGGTTACTGAGGAATCATGTTGCTAACAACCAGAATATCACTCATGGAAAATAGAAAGAAGGGAAGGGAAAGGATAGGGAAGGGAAGGGAAGGGAAAGGAAGGGAAGGGAAGGGAAAGAACCTATTGTAGTCCAGCCAGGGTTTGTATTAAAGGAAAGTTTGTCCTACACAAGTGGACTTTCCATAGGGACACATAGCTGTGATACGACAGCCATGGAACAGTGCTGATCCAGTTCAGCCAACCGCACATGAGAACCCAGTTACAGATCCTTCCACAGACTGCAGATTTGCTCAGAACTTGTGCCTGTCTGTGATCAGAGGGGCTGGGAGGCCAGCTTTCACTTCTGTTAAGTATTATCTTTTATGAGACTCCATCGTGGCATTCATTTGAGTTAACCTTCCAGAGGCCACATTGTAATCACCCATTGAGTTCATCTCAAACCCATGTGTGCAACACATCAACTCGGAATTCTAGCAGGCATGGAGGATCCAGCTGATCTTGGCTTTTGTGTTTGTTTTGTTCCTGCCTTGTGGGCTTGACTCTGGCTTTGGAAGGCAGATGACAGTCCTAACATCGAGGATAGTCAGCTGGAGTCAATTTTTGTTGTTTGAACTTGAGGGTGTGTATTTTTGTGTGAAGACTTGCAGAGGAGAAGCAAGAGTGAATGACTTCATATTTTTATACTTGCCAACAGTCATAATTGCCTTAACAACTGGGACATGTTCTGAGAATTGCGTTAGGCAGTTTCGTCATCGCGTGAACATCACAGAGGGTGCTTACACAAACCTAGGTGGCATCGCCTAGGACATACCTCGCTGGTTGCTGTTTGTATACATGGAATAGCCTGTTGCTCTTGGAGCCAAGGTGAGCAAGACAACATGAGATTATGTGAAACAGAGAAGATTGCTTGAGCAAGATACTAGTATACATGAGCTATGTAAGGTTTCTGCCACTCAACCCAGCATACTGCTTTATAGTAAACTTTTTTTTTAATAGATAGAAGAAGTACATTCTAAAACAATGATAGGGGCCTGAGGATGTATCTCAGGGGCAGGGCACTTGCACTATAAAAACAGAGGAATGATCAAAAGTATAGAATAGTAAATACATAAACCAGTTATGGAGTCATCTGTTATCATTGTCTATTGTGTACTGTATAGCATGTGCTGTGCTTTATATAACTGGCAGCTCACTAAGTTTGTTTACAAACACATAATGCATTGTGCCGCAACATTTTTGAGGACCACAGTATCACTAGACCATGGGAACTTTTCACCTCCGTTATAATCTTATGGGACCACCATTGTATTTGCCATTTGTTGCTGACTAGAGCATTGTTATTGTGACTAATGACTGTATTTTTAAAACTTACTTGTCTGAATATGTAATATAATCACACAGTCCAGAAACCATAAGCAGAATGTAAAGAAGCAAAACAAATTCTTATTTTTCCCCTCTTATATAAAAGGCAGCTGAAAACAGTTTAGGACCATTCCTGGTTCTTTGAACATAATGTAAATCTTCAGTGTTCTTTTTTGACAACTGCACAATATTCTGTGCTATAGAGATACCACACTTTATAGTCTTCTCTTAATGGATATTGGACCATCCTACATTTTTGCTGGAATATTTAACAGTAGTAGGTATCTTATCAGATGCATATAAACCTGTCTCTACGATAATTCCCAAAATGGTGAATCAGAAGACATAGGTATCCCAAAAGTGCACGTGTCTGCGTGTTTTCTCATAGGCCCAACAGTAATGGCTGTTAGCAAATGTTTGGGTTCTCTTAATCTGATATGCGAAGAATGATTTCAGTACAGATTTGTTGTTGTTTATTGGTGCTGGGGAGCAAACCAAGGTCTGCAGGCATGCCAAACACGTGTCCTCCACCTGAGCTACACCCCAGACCTCAGAACAGTGTGAATATTCATTTCTCTTATGATGAGACTGAGCATGTTTTCCGTGTGTAAGAATTTGTTATATTTCCTTTTTGTTTTTAACCCTTTCTTCACATCCTTGCTTATCAGTTTCTATCTATTCTTAGTGTTGGCGTTGTGTCTTATTACCATATAATTAGATGCCCTACCAAGAGCTAGTTGAGAACACCAAAGTAAAACGAAACCTTTAAATGTTTCCAAAATATGGTCTTCTTTGCCTTGTTTACCAAGTGAATACAACAAATATAAAGTATGTAGTGTAAAGAAATAGACGTATAGGTCCTACCTGAAGAAAATTTTAAACTCTGGATACGGAGAATAGTTAATAAAAAGGCATATCATCTTGCATAAGAAGATTTAATATTGTCAGTGCTCTTAATATTGTCTGCTCTTAATATTGTCACTTCTCTGCAAGTTGGTTTTATAAATAGTGCAGTAGGATTAAAATACAAATAGGATTTCTTTTAGAAATATGAAAAAATACTAAACTTTACCTAGAAAAATGAATATATGAAAATTTCCAGGAAAATTCAAGTGATAAAGGGCTGGATAGAGGGGAAGGAGGAATAGAATTTATAGTGCTACTGTGGAAAGTGAAGTTGGTGTCTAAAGAGTAAAGGACAAAGAAAGCAAAAGAACAGAAGAGCGACTCAAAAATAGGGTGAATTGCACACCAACTTTGCTTTGCTAGGTTTAATTGGTAATAATATAAGAAACCAGGTTGCTTTTCCACTTCCATGCCAAAATTAAACTCGAATCAAGTTAAACATAGAAATTAACACTAATAACAGTCTGGTAGGGTGATTAAATTAAAACAGTTCTGGAGTGAGGAAGGTTATTAAGTATAGCTTGAAACCTAAATATCGTAGAGGAGAAGATGAATAGATATGACAACATACCACTTAGAACTGTTTTGTAGCAGTACCCCTTACAAGTGCCAACCAACAAACACGCAAAAGTTATTTTCTACATATACCTTAAAGAGCTAACTTTCTTCATCTGCAAAGAGCATTTGCAATTCAAAGAGAAAAAAGGATATTTCAGTGTTCAAATGAAAGGAAAATAGGAGTAGGGAGTTTAATTCATAGAAAAAATTAAAGTCCTCAGTGAACATATGAAGTATGATGCTCATCATTTCTGTGGAAAGAAATGCTGATCAAAACCAACTATGAGGTGTGTTATTTTCCTTTACAGATTGGAAAAGACAAGAAAGTTGAACATTGTCAGACATAGCAAGCATTTCACTGTCTTTCTTTTTTTACAGATCTTTATAGCTAGTGCTGAGTCAGTAAGTAAGGCTCTAAGTGGTTTGAGTTTTTTTGAAAGGAAATTGGCAATACAGTTTAAAAATTAGGGATTTGAGCCTGGCGTGGTGGTGCACTCCTGTAATCCCAGCACTTGGGAGGCCAAGGCAGGAGGATTGTTGCAAGTTTGAGACCAGCCTGGGCTACAAAGTGAGCGCATGGCCAGTCTGAACTGCACGGTGAGCACAGCGAGACCCTGTCTCAAAAAGACAAAAAATAAAATAAAAAATAGAAAATAAAAAAATAAAAATTAGGGATTAATATCACTTCTGTTCCTTCCACTGCTAGAAATTTTGTACTTCAAACATGAGTAGAAATGCAAACATGTGTTTCAAGGATGCTCATAGTAGCATTGTAGCTCATAGCAAAGAACTGGAAATGCCCCCAAATGGAGCTTCCATAAAAAAGAATGCCTTAGATCTCTGTCTGACAGTGCAGAGTTGAAGAACACAATTGTGTTATAATGTATGCATTAAAAAAAAGAAGTCAAGATATGAATATTTATGTTAGATCCAGGGAAAAGTGAGCTCCTCGATGACCTCTGTGAGCACAGTGATGTATTCAAAAAGAAATTCCAACCTGGAATCTTAGAAAACAAAATCAAAATGCAGTTTAAACCTTTAAAAGAGTTTCTTGACAAGGCATCCAGAGGGAACTCTATTTGAAGCACATGGCCAAGGTCATGAACTGCTTTGCCTAGATTTTTTCCTCCAAAGGTCACAAAATATTATCTCTGATCTCAATCTCAAAAGTCATTCTTTTAAGAAAAGTCTTAGGTGCTGCCCCGAAGGAAACCTGTGATGTGTGTGTGTGTGTGTGTGTGTGTGTGTGCATGTGTGCATGTGCATGTGTGTGTGTGTGCGTGTGTGTGTGTCCCCACTTCTGCCCTTCCCAGTGCAGCTATCAGAGCACCTTAAGAACCCCCACCCTTGCCTGGGATAGAGGGGAAGTAGAGGCAGGGAAAGACAATACCTCATGGTGGGTTTGGGCCCAACCTTTCAAATAGGACTTGTGGAGGCATGCAGAATTTGAAAGATGCACAGAAAAAGCCTTTGACAAAATCCAACATCCATTAATGATTTAAAAAAAAATTCTGGAGAAAATAGGCTTAGAAGGACCTTATCTCAACCTGATAAAAGCCCCCTTTGACATTCCTACTGCCTACAACACATTAAATGAGAAAAAACTTCTCTGAAATCTGGTAAAAGACAAGGATGTCCAACTGTCACCACTCCTGCTCAATATAGCCAGGGAAAACAGGCAGAGAAAAAAGAAAAGGGATATATATATATATAGGGAAGGAAGAAGTCTAAGTATCATTATTTTCAGATAAAATGATCCTCTACAGAGAAGACAAAAAAAATTCCACCAAAGGACTCTCAGAATTAATAACCAAATTCAGCAATGTAGCAGGATACGAAACCAACACACAAAAATCAGTAGCATTCCTGCACACCCATAATAAGCTCACTGAAAAAGAAATTAGGAAAATAATAACCATTCACAGTAGCACCAAGAAAAATAAAATACTGTGCTTAGGAATTAGTCAAGAAAATGAAAGACCTCTATAACAATGACTGTAGTACTCTGAAAAAGGAGATCAAAGAGGATATCAACAAATTGCAAGATATCCCTGTTCCTGGATGTCAGAACCAATATTGTCAAATGGTTATACTGTACTACCAAAACTGATAAACAAATATAATGCATTCCCAATCAAAATACCAACAGTATTCCTCGCGGAACTAGAAAAAACTATCCTAAAATTCAAATGGAACCAGAAGAGACCCAGAATAGTAAAAGCAATTCTGTGCTACAAAAAAATAAATCAGGAGGCATCCAAATCCTGAGTTTCAAGTTATACTAAAAAGCTACAGTGATAAAAACAGCATGATACTGGCACAAAAACAGACATCCTGATCAGGGGGACAGAATAGAAGATTTAAAAAACAATCCCAGGCACATTCAGTCATGTAATCTTTGACAGAGGAGCCAAAAGTATACCCTGCAGGAAAAGACAGCTTCTTTAACAAATGGTGCTAGGAAAACTGGTGCACACATGCAAAAGATGGAATCTAGACCCATATCTGTTACTATACACAAAGTCAAAAGAATCAAGAATAAAATATTAAAACAGAAATGTGTAACCCGCTGAAAGATAAAATAGGTTAAAAAAATCCCAAATGCAGCCCCAGGAAAGGACTTTCTAAACAGAAACCTAATTGAACAAAAAATAGCATCAAGAATCAACAAAAGGATTATATCAAATTAAAAAGCTTCTGCACACACACAAAAAAAACAATTAATAGAATAAAGAGGCAACCTACAGAATGGGTAAGTTTTTTGTTAGCTACTCCTCTGTTGTAGGACTAACATCTAGAATTTATGAGGAACTGAAAAAAATTCAGACCTCCCCAAATAAAAGATCCAATCAAAAAATGGTCAATTAAAGTGAATAGACATTTCTCATCAAAAGTACAAATGACCAATAAATACATGAAAAATTCTCAGTATCTCTGGCCATCAGAGAAATGCAAATTAAAACAATACTGAGATTCCATCTAACACCAGGAGGAATTACCATCATCAAGAAATCAAACAATAACAAATGCTGGTGAAGCTGTGGGAGGGGCACCCTTGGACATCATTGATGGGAATGTAAACTAGTACAAGCATTATAGAAATCAGCATGGAGAGTCCTCAAAAAACTAAAACTAAAAATTCCTTTTGATTCAGCTATCCCCCTTCTAGGTATCTTACCGAAAAAGTTACAGACATCATACCACAGTGATTCATCCATAACTGTGTTTATAGCTGTATGATTCATAATAGCTAAATCTTGGAAGTGGCCTGTATATCCATCGACAGTTGAATGGGTAAAGAATATAGTGGTACTTATACACAATGGAGCACTACTGTGATAAGGGGAAACTGAATCATTTGTAGTAAAATGGATCCACTTTGAGACCATAATATCAACTAAAATCAGACACGTAACTTAAATATTGCACAACTTCTCTTAGATTCATAACCCAAAGTATGAATAATTTTAAAAACAAAATAAAATATAAACAATAGGAAACAGGGACATAGATCTTTTAGAAATAGGAGATCTAGATATGGAGAGGAGGGAAGGAAGGAGAAGGGAGAAGTAAGATATGTTAAATACATATGCCTACTCCCTAAAATGAATGTAAACATGAATGTAAAAATGAATATAAACATGTACTAATAAAAAATAAGAAAAGTTTCTAAAAGAGTATTGGCTAAGAGGGAAAAAATGCAAACATAATTTTGTATGTCTTGGTAAATTCCCCTCCCTTAGGAGGGGGAATTTTGCATTCTCTCCAGCAATATAAGACCATATCTGTTTCATCACCTTAACCCTTTGTAAGTTTCAAATTTTTTCCTAATATTTTTTCCTAATTCATCTTACCTTGTGTGTTCTGAGATGCAGAGTATTATGGTTTTTTCTTAAGTGTAAGGTGTTATGTTTGACCATTAATCAAACATTAATAAAAGATTGAGATAATGTAAAATATGTTCTGTGACAGTAATAGAATGAAATTAAAAATCAGTAACAGAAGTAAGTCTAAGAAATTCACAAATATTTATGAATTAAGTAGCACATTACTACATAATGGATTAAAAAAGTAATCACAAATTAGAGTATACTTGGAGATGAATTAAAACAAAAACACAACATCCTAAAACTTACCTTATACAACTAAAACAATGGCTCTGAGAAAATTGATAGCTGCAACCACATATATTAAAAAAGAACCAAGATCTTAATAACCTAAACTCCCACTTTAAGAAATTAGAAAAAGAACAGGCTAAACCCAAAGAAACTAAAAGGAAGGAAATAACGAAGGTTAGATAGAAATGGAATATATTAAAAGATAGAAAACACAGTTAAACCATAAGTTGTTCTTTGAAAAAAATCAATAATGTTTATAAATCTTCAGTTAGAATGACCAGAAAAAATAAGACAGAAGGCTTCAAATTATGAAGAGCAGGAATGAAAGAACATTATAGAAAAAATTTTTTAAAGTTTACAGGAGACTTCTATGCAACATTGTATACCAACAGATTGAACAACCTAGCAGATATGGATAAATTCCTAGAAATACAAGAACTTCTGAGCTGACTCAAGAAGGAATTGAAAATCTGAATAGACTTTAACAAGCACAGAGATTGAATTAGTAACCAAATACTTCCCACAAATAAAAGCCAGACCCAGATGGCTTGAATGGTGAATTCTACCATATATTTAAGAAACAGTTAATATGAGCTTCATCAGCTCTTTGGAAAAACAGAAGAGGGAACACTTCCTAACTCAGTCT
>RJWT010017695.1:0-19225 GCA_004365215.1 Cuniculus paca | reverse complement strand
AGCCAAGCAAGACAATCAGGGTACAAAATTAAACAAAGTGCTGATTTACGAGTGTTCTAGTTGGTTTCCTGAGCTCTCCTCTTTCCAGGGGCACAGCTCCCAAACAAGCCCCTTGACCCCTCCCCAACATTCTCTGGTCTCAGCTCAGACATTTCCTGGGGCCTGCATGATTCATTCTGTGAGGTGGCCTTCCTGACATCTTTGGGTACCTGCTGTACCCAGTGCAAGTCTTACTGGGAATCGTTTCATGATGGATTTCATGAACAGCAGTGTGTGCCAGGGCAATGAGTGCTAGACTTGGAGTTAAGCAGGGTGCACACAGCAAATCTGTACCCTCACTTTGAGCTGCCGTACCTCTACAACTTTCTTCTCCCTGCACATGGTGTCCCATTGCCTCAACCTTCCCCCACCCCAGGGCTATGGTCAAGGTCAAGTCTATTCTTTCTTCTATACATATGTTCATAATTTCTACAATTTCTTCTTCAAAATAATATTGGTATCAACAGGTTTATTTAGAGTCTGAGGCTGCTGCTGCTGCTGACCAGTGTGAACACCAAAGCTGTTAGAAACACCCACCCAGCAGACCTGTCATTTGGGGACATGACAAACAAAAAAGAGTGAATTCTATTCCCTCTGAAAATTCCTGTCAGTGGCAACATCCTGTCTGTTTACAAACACAAATCTAAATATTCCTATATGGAAACAAGGAATAAAAATGAATATTTATGAACTGATAGTTCTGTAACTTGGTTCTCAAAATGTTTCCTTTGGTGACATCTACAAGCACGTCCCCTCTTTGAACAGAAACCTGAGCCTAGCCCAGAAGTATATCACCTTAATTAAGTCACTCAACCTGTCTGATCCTAGCTCTTTAGGAGTAACATTAGAAAGCTAATACTAATTGCATAGTGCTTACTCTGCAAATTAAGTAATGTAGTGTATGCTCAGATGCATAACATAACATCAGGCATGCAGTAGGTACGCAAAAAATGCATCTACCGCATTCTCTGATTTGGTTGAGATCTCTGTCATTTTAGTGTGACTAGAATGTGGCAGAAACCTCAGTGTTTTGTCATATTCCATTTGGATGCTGTCTTAGTCCATTTGGGCTGCTATAACAACACACCATAAACTCGGTGGCTTATAAATAACAGATTTCTGTATTTCTCACAGTTATGGAGTTTGGAAAATCCTAAATCAAGATACCAGCAGGGTCAGTGTCTAGTGAGGCCAGTTTCCTCACAGATGGCATCTTCTTCCTGTGTATGCATATGGTAGAAGGGGCAAGGAAGTTTTCAGAGGTCTCTTTTATAAGGGCATGAATCCTATTCACAAGCGCTCCACTCTCATGACTTTAGAATTTCCTAAGGGTTATGTCTCCTAACACCATGAGTTTGGAGGTTAGAATTCAATATGTGAGTTTTGGGGAAACACAAACATTGAGGCCATTGGTGCCATCCTCTAAATTAAACTAAGGACTTATAAAAATTGAGCAAGGTTTGTCTTCTATTTAAATTAGTCACCCTCCAACCCAGAGCTTCTATTTACTGACCAACTTTCTTACTGATCTATCTTTAACTGTGCATCATTATTAGGAAACAGCATCAAGGTCTGAAGGGTCTTCCCCTCTTTGAAGTTCCCTTCAGTATTTCTTGGTCGTTAGGCAAGTCAAGGACATTTGGAATCTCTCAGATATTTCCTTTACCCCTCAAATTATATTAAGACTGGCTTCATCAGAATCTCAGGAATAGGAAAGTTTGCTAAACATATGATGCCCTGGCCTTACTCTCTATCCACTCACATGGAGACCCAGCCCCAGACCACCTGAGACCCCATCTCTCTGAGTGGATCCCAGTCTTGCCTACAGGTTCACCTAATCATCTCGCTTGGATATAAATGGCTGCTACCTCCCAACCACCCATAATGAAAGGACTGACTCTGGAGTTTACTAGCCAGTGTAGTTGAACCAGAGCCAGTTCTTTGAATGAGAATTTGGACTTGAATATTTGATACAGTGGTAGAAATTCAGCACCGGGTCCAGCACTCAGGGAATGGGAGGGTATCCTTGAGCCTTAAAACTAAGGTTTACCCATTCATTCAACAAGTATTTACTGAGTCTTCTTTGGGTCCTACATGCTGGAATACTACAAGGAACACACAGCACGGACTTTATTTGCATGTTGACATTGCTTAGAGTTTTGTTGGAGTAGCAGATATTAATCACAAAAGCAAGCAAATAATTGTGAAGTTCCATGTGTTATATGGGATATCAAAATTTTCTTCAAAGGTAACTGCTACTAGAGGGGTTGAAGTAGAGTCACAATTATTTTTTCTTATGTATTCCCTGTAAGTGATGTTCTCGCTGCAGATGTTAAGACTACACTGGAAGGGTGGTAGAAGAATAAATGCAAGACATAAGACCCTGAATCATAGAGCTTACACCCTGAATCACAATGAAAATGTTGGCAAATGATGGTGTCTCTTTAATGTTCTTATTCTTTCACCAATCAATGGTAGAGATCCCAGCCCTCTGTCACCCTATCTTCATTGTTTATTGACAGTTTTGTTCACGGGTTTTCTGCTCTGAACAATTCTAGAAGGCACAGCCCCTATGCACACTCTGTCAACAACGGCCCCCAGAATTATGTAAGATGGTGGCTCTGGTCCTATTGGTGCCAATCATCACATGCTGGACTTGGGCAGGGAAAGTTTGCCTGAGAAGTTTACAATAGAGCTCAGAACTGATAGAACAGAAGGCATTAACCAAACCTAGAGAAGACAGGAGAGCATGCTATGTGGAAGGCACTGTATGGCTATAATCCTATGGTGAGAGATGCAGCGCCCAGGTGAGGTAGGGAGAAGACTAGTATGACCCATATGCAAGGTCAAGAGGACCTGTGCTCAGCAAGACCATGAGAGAGTGGCAGCAACTAGGACAAGACTTTGCAAGATCTGCATGCCACAGTGTAGGCTGTAGATGGTTGATTTACCAAAAAGCAATGGTAAACATTTGGAGAATGTTAATGTTTAACAATAAACAAAATAGTTTACATTTATTCAGTTCAGACGCTGTTCAGATGCTATTCTAAGAGTTTCACATGTACTATCTCAGCTATTCCTCCTTCAGACCATGAAACTGGGACATTATTATCCCCATGTAACAGGCAAAGAAACCGAGGTACCAAGAAGGTAGCACCTTGCCCAAAGTTGCACAGCTAATAAGTGGCCAAATTCACATTCTTACTCACAGAAGGAAGGTGCTTTTTGCATTTGGGAAGGGACCAGCATTATTAGTACATCAGGAAAAAGAAGCCCAGCCCATCCTGTGATGGGAATACTGACCCTTTTTGCACAGACATGGCTGGATAGGGCAGTGAGGTGGCCTGAGTATATTTTGCAGCTCAAGAGGAAGACCTAACACCTAGTGCAGTTACTGGCCCCTGTTTTTGTCTCTTATCTGAACCTAATGCCTGAGGAGTCTAACAAGGCAGAGAAATTCTTATCGGCTCACACAGCTGCTTCCTGGACTGTTTCCCTCAGGGAGTTACAAAGCAGTGAAATGAAGGTGTTGACATTCAGTTCTACTCCTTGGGCAAGCTGCATTGCCTGGGGAGTCCCAGGTGCCCCCATGAAATAATGTGGTTTGGAGTCTAAACTTCAAATGAATTCATGACTTATAGAAGATGGGCTTCATGTCTTAGGAGGAAGAATATTGAACCATGGACATAAGCATGGGAAGTAGTTGGAGGCAGCCGCTGAGTAACTTTAGCTCTTTTGAGAAAAGATCAAGGAAAATATCTCTAAGATCCAAATGACATAACATTTTAGGTGAAAATTCCTCATGAAGGAAGCAGAAGTCCCTCAAAATATCTCAGGTCAATTTTACAGGGAATCCTGGGTAGTAGATGAAAAATGATTTGGCATCATGGACAGATCATTTGAAAGTCCAATATTTAGGTTTTCTCTTGTTTTCTCCATCCGTTGTCTCTATTCATTGTTTCCTTTGGTTTGTCTGCCCCATCTTACTTTCTACACACTAGCTAGTCTCTTTGTTTGACAACAGGTTTCCTTGTCACCTGCTTCCAAAGGCATATGTCTTCAGCCTGCTCTAGGACTAGCTCTGGTCCTCACCTACTCTGGGCCTATGAGCTCCAACACCTCTTTTGGTTTAGTGCACTCTGTTCTCTTAGCAAATAAGCATCAGTGTGCAGATGTGCCCTGGTGCCATTCACTGCATCTGTGATACAGGGAGTAGGAAAGGCAGCTTTCAACACAAGAGGTTAGAGTGAAGAGGGCATTACAACTCTCCAGGGACACCTACATTTAAGTTCAGCAGTACATCCATCCTCTTAGGATTTCATTTGTTGTCAATTCCTAAATTCTTCCTTTGGAGGCCAAATCTGCGCCCCTGGAGCGTTTGGCACTGGATGAAAGAACCAGATTCTGAGAGGCTGCCACTGATGGAGGACCCCCTTTCACTACCAAGCTCTCACAAAAGTTAGGCAACCCAGGGCAATATGATGAGCCCCTGCACTGTCCTTTCTGGGGCCAACAATGAGCCCAGTAAGATAGCAATAAGGCAAGAAGCCAGTGTGAACAAGTCTCTAAGGAGGTGTTTCTATATTTATATTCAGAGTGCTTCAAAGAATATTTCAATTGCTATTACTTCAACAAATGTCTTTCTGGCAGAATTTGATATTTTTCAATGAAAAAACCTTCATCCAAATCAATGGAGTGACTATTTCCACCTTCCAACCTGAAACACACCGTGCATTTTTCATTTTTCATTGCACACTTTTGACATAGTAAGGAGAGTTCTTGTGTTGTTTGCTTCACGTTTTGGGGTTTGTGACTTTGCATCTTGATAAGAGGCTGGCGTTTCAGGCAGGGACCACATAAACAGCCTACATTATTTTAAATATTGTCTCAGAAGTATACCTGGAAAACCAATGGGTTCTAAGATCTCAAGGTTCCTGAGAAGTTGACCTAAAGTCTTCACCTATGAAAGCTTTGGAAACTCCTCTCTTTAGAGAGCACTGCTTCCAATAACTTTTGATGTCTTCATGTCAAGCTCTGCATCCTCTTGAGGTCCAGTGTGGGATGACCATAGTGGGTAAGCAACTGAATTTGTTTTCATTTTTCTTTCCCAGGATATAACTCAGGTCTCATGCTCTTCCTCCACTCATCCATCAGAGGCTGCTAGAGAATGCCTTGTAGGAAGCAGATGAGCCAGGTAGTTGGTCTAAGAGGCTGGGTTCTGCACCATCCTCTGGTCTCAGGGGATGTGGAAGTGGGCCCCATGTACCAACCTTTCCTATCAGTTACCCAGGGTCCAGATTTTTGGTGAAGAAATCACAGGAAGTTTTGGGCTTCTGTATCTCTAACCTGAGCTGGAGTGGTCACCTTTAGTACCACTCATCACCTTTAAGGGCAGAACATTCAGCCCTTTCAGACAGTTCTCACCATGAAGTCTGTCCCAGTGCATGGTGGCCATGACCTACCTACCATGGGACTGATCCACCCAGAATGGACTTCTGAATCTTGCACAGAAGTCTATGTGATTCATCCTTCTGACATTCCAACTTCCGTTTTTCCCTGCTGGAAAGTTGTTCTCTTAGATACCGCTAACCCTCACCTCCAGGAAATCTTTGCTCAAATCTTACTTTTTCAATGTAGCCTGATTAGTGTTGCAAACTGCATCACATTCTGGCATGCCTTACCCCTTGTCTTGCTCTGTTATTTTTTTCTTTTCTTTTTGTTTACCAGCGCACTTGTCATATGCTAAAATATCAAATGAATGACATATTTATTCTACATTAATTGTATTTATTATAATTTTCTCCAATCTTCTCATCATTCTGGTGATTAGAAGTTAAACTGCAGGAAGCCAGGAATTTTTATTGGTTTTTCACTGGTGTGTCCAACGGCCTAAAAATGGCTTGTTTCTATTAATGCTCAGTAGATATTTATTAAGTTTGCTTAAATGCCCTCAACGACTCTCTCTTATGCTATATTTGAGTCCAAACAGCATCCCAGAGATCCTACTAAGTGCTGGGTGTTTCTAAGGTTACCTATACACATGAACACATTTCAACATCATGACAAACCATTGTTTAATTTTTTGATGATGGAAATGAATCTTGTTGAAGGTCACCCAGGTGCTAAGCATCCTGGCCCAAAACAAGCCCTGTGCACCCAAGATCAAATTCATTCTGCTAAGTTTTTTCCAACACGAAAGCTTTCCCTTTGTTCTCCTTGAGCATTTAGTGACACAATTCAATTCTATTTCTATTTGTAACCCCTCCCCAATAAAGGTGGGCAGAGATTATAGCTATAAAGAAGAAAAGAATCCAAGAAGTTCATTTTACTGTGAGACAAGGGGTAAAAAGCAGCAACAAAATCCCAAGGCCATTTTCTTTTCAGTTTCGTAGTTTGCTTTCTCCCTACAGTGGGTACCTAATGAAGCATGGCTCTGGAAGGCTAGGCAATCAGACTGCTCACTTTGTACTCACTTTGTGGGTTTCACTCTGCAATCTCCAGCTTAGGACACTAAGTTTACAGCCTTTGCAATGAGCTCTTTACACGTGCACTATGCAATGAGAGGAATGGGTGGAGGGGGGACACCGAAAGTGGAAGGCAGCCTTGTCTGACATCAGCACGTGTTCTCAGAGTTCCTTTTGGACACAGGTTTGCAGGATGAGTAAGAGAAACAGAGGTTCCTGTCTCCAATGCAGTCTGGATAATTCCTGGATGACCCATGACATGACTGCAAAGAGCATTTCTCACTCAGGTAGGACAGAAGGAATAAAAGGACAGAGATGGCCAAGTTCAGGCTTACTGGGAGCCCCAGTGCAGAGGTGGACACTACTGGCCAAGGGTAATGGGGTGGGATGAGTAAAGAAGCAAGTGTCAGAATCTCTCGGGAGCTAGGACATCAGTGTAGTGTTCATACAGTAAGTTTTAGAAGGCTGAGAACTACTTAATCCACCCTTAGGTACCTAATTCTGAGAGATACTGGAACAAGGGATGGGGAGAAGTTAGACGTATGGAAAATGTCTCTACAGAGATAACAAGCCTGGGCATTATCTATCAGCTAGTGAGTACCGAAGAGAAGGAAAAGAGGCCTGGTCTGGATGTCAGCAAAACTGATCTGTCCCTTTGGCATCAATTAGGTGTCTAATAAGGGAGAGAGAGAAGAGACTGAAGCTGTGATCTACAAGGTCCTACTTCCCTGTGCTGAGCCAGGTCCAGACTGAAGAATAGAGCTCCATCCCTCTATGAGGGGTATGGGAATTCCCCTGGAGCAGTGCACATGGGCAAGTAGAGCATATTCCTGGCAACTGCCTGCAGGGTGAAGGAGCCCCAACTCAACATGAGTAGAAATGTATGAGAAGCAAAAGTACAGCTCTGACGTTAGCCTCAGTGACACACTCAGCATCCCTGAGTGCTTTGCCACAAGAGCTGCTTCATTCAGTCTGCACATGACTGCTCATTTCACAGATGAGAATTAGAGGCTCAGATGTTACTGCTTGCTCTAGACTGTAGATGGTGCATTTTTAACAGGGGTGTCATCACTCTCGAGAGGTGAAAATTGGTTGTTGGTGGGAAAAGGAGTGAAAATATCTTCTTTTCCTCAAGCATACGCATGAAGTATATAAAGTTATTTAGAAGTGCGTGTAGTCCACATTCAGATGTCTATATAAGCATATAGTCCATTCATTGTTATCCGGGCACACATAGGCTCCACACAAAATATCCAGATTTGCCCAGAATCCATACACGACTGTTCAGATGTGCATGGGGTACACAAACCACCTGTCCAGGTATGCGAAGAGTCCATAAACAGTTATCCAGATACACATAGAACACATATGCAGCTAAATAACCTATTTGTGGAATTAAAACTTTATGGGGCATAATAAAGAAAATATTTAAATAGATTATTTAAGAGGTGCTAATGAACAAAACCAAAAATGGCTGAGAAGCCGTGTTCTAAACTGGCACTGTCTAACTGCTAGCCGCATATGGCTCCTGGGGACCTGAAGTATGGCGATGTGGTGAATCTGAATCAAGATATGTAGGGAATGTAAAATACCAAATTCTAAACTCTCAGCAGGAACAACAGACTGTAAAATATCTCCTTGTTAATTCTGTGTTTGTTACACGTTGAAATAATAACATAGTGTCTATCTTGTGTTAAATAAAATATGTTACTAAAATTAATTCGCCAGGACTTTTTCTTTTCTTTTTTTTCTACACAACTTCTTGAAAGCGTAATATCACAAACATGCCTCACATTCTGTTTCTAGTGGGCAGTGCTGCTCTAAATGACCATCTGCTGAGGGAGAGCTAAGAGGAAGTACCCAAGTCTTCGGTCTCCCTCCTTGTGTTGCTTTGTTATCCCATAGCTGCCTCCTGGAGAAGAGCCACTCTCTGTGTGGCCTTAGGAAAGCCTCTTAACCTCTCTGCTTAGTCTGTTTCTGAGTATCTTAAAGGAAAAGCTCTCTCCAGCTGTGAGGTTCTACTATGGACCCAACTGTGAGCCTGGGGCCACTACAGAGTAGAAGGGTGTGGCGTCCTCCGCAAAATCCATTTCATCAG
This sequence comes from Cuniculus paca, assembly GCA_004365215.1. Taxonomy (NCBI): domain Eukaryota; kingdom Metazoa; phylum Chordata; class Mammalia; order Rodentia; family Cuniculidae; genus Cuniculus; species Cuniculus paca. Next base: position 10,624 of record RJWT010017695.1, on the reverse strand, counting down.
AAATGACAATACTTTCAGTCGCAAAATCACGTGCTGTGTGTCTGCTTCTAGGGAAGCACCCCAGGGGCAAGGTTAGAAAAGGAAATATTCTAATCCGATCTCTCACCTGAAACCAGCAGGAGAGAGAGAATGTTAGATAAATGATCATTTTAACCAAGAAAAGAGAAAAACAAAAGCTTTCATTTCTACTGGGAAGGAGAAGATATATCCCCCCAAACAGGCTTTTACAAAACCTTCCCATGATAAATGGGGACTAATAAAACAATTTTACAAATGCTGCGCTGCTGGGTGGAATTGATGCTCAGCTCTCTGATAGGCCCACCCTTTTATTCCTTTCCTAATGCCTAATTTAGTGAGGGAGAAGAATCAATTCTATTTTAATTTCATGAGAAAAATGCTGAATGAAAGAAAAGTGCAGTAGAGTGAATGTTCAGTCTTTAGCCCCCCACTGACCCAAAATGTGTGATTACGTGATCAATGCATTTTTCCTTAGGAAGACCATTCGAATCTGCCCCCTGCCTTCTTTCTGACAAGGAGACAGGAAGTCTCAAGTGGATCTGAGAAGCCTGTGTTATTTGGGAAATTCAGTCCAACCTCAAGTGCCTAATTTTGTCCACTCTCCAAATTCATTTCCATTCACATTCCCTTTAATTCTGGCCTCTGTATACCCACCTCTCTAGCGAGGGGCTCGCTCTACCCCTCTGAACTCCCAGCATATCTTCTCAGCCCAGGATCCTTTGACAAACAGGTTCCCAGAAAACAAGACTGGCCATTCTTCATGATGATAATAACAGATGAAGGTTAAGCAGGTGGATTCTAGGTCTGCACTACTCAGGCTGCAAGCCAGGTTCTGCCTCTAACCAGCTGAAGAACTCTGGGAACTTATTTTCCCTACACCTTAGTCTCCTCATCTACAAAATGGGAATAGTAAGAGTAGCACTCTTGAAATGATCAAATGAGAAACGTATGGAAAGTGCTAGTAGGATTCCTGACAAGGAATGGCAACAAATGTTCACTTTTATTATTGTGTTGTTATTATTATTTTAATTATTATCATAATAGAGATGATCCTGACTTGATAGTTCAATTTACAATATTTTGACTTTATAATGCTACAGAAGTTTGTCCTTATAAATGTTCTGTTATTCACTTTCAGTAAGAGTATTCAATAAGTTACATGAGATATTCGACATCATTATGAAATGAGCTGTTTTTTAAAAAATAGTTTTGTCCAACAGTGTGATATGCATTCTGAGCATGTTTGAGGTAGACAAGGCTAAACTGTGATATTCAGTAGGTTAGGTACAGTAAATGCATTTTCAACTTACATTTTCTATTTATTTATTTTTTTTTATTTTATTTTTTTTTGCAGCACCAGGGATTGAACTCATGACCTCGCACTTGCCAGGAAAGTACTTAGGCCACTGAGCTAGATCCCCAGCCCTTGTCTTTTTGAGACAGGTTCTCACTATGCCATTCAGGCTGGCCTTGAGCTCACTTTGTAGCCCAGGCTGGTCTTGAACTCACAAGGATCCTCCTGTCTCAGCCTCCTGAGTGCTGGGATTATAGGCGCGAGCCACCATGCCCAGCAAATTTTCAATTTTTAATGGGATTGCTAGGACATAACCCATTGTAAGTTGAGAAGCATTTGTAACTGCTACAGAGACATTAGGAGCAGAGGGTTGAACCTTTTGTCTCCTGACCTGGTTTCTCCCTCTACAACTCCAGATTAGCCAGTCAGAGACTTTGTACATGCTTTCTTCTGTACTCTCTTTTAAAAAAATATTTATTTTAAAAATAATTTTAGACTTACAGAAAGTTGCTAAGTTAGAGTTTTCATACACCCATAGCCCAGATTCTTGTAATTTTGCATCTTACATAACCACAGCACAGTAATTGAAAGTAGGAAATTAACATTGGTGAGTCTATAAACTACAGCATGATGAGTGTTATAATCTACAGCCTTATTTGAATTCAACTTCTTTTTCCACCAATGCCTTTTTTTGTAATCTAGCATCCTACATTGCACTTAGCAGTTACTGTTCCTTACTGTCTTTTGATCTGGGACAGTTCTTTGGTCCTTCTCATTTGTGACCTCAGCACTACTGAAGACTACTTGTTGGTTATTCTGTAGATTGCCCATTAATGTGGTTTTTTCTGATATTTCCTCATTCTTAGATTGAAACTGTACATTTTTGGCAAAAGAAAAATAAATAAATACCAGCAAAATGATGTCCCTTCCTCTAAGCATCTTATCAGGAAGCGTTTGAGGTCTACATTTCTTATTACTGGTGCTATTATCTTTGATCACTTAATTGAGAAGATAGCATGTACATGTTGAGCATCCATATGTTTCCGTATGGGTAAACAAAAGAGAATAAAATGTTGTCCATCAATAAATTCTCAAGTCTAATGCATAAGGGCTGTTCTCCTTACTACCGCTAGGTAACAATCCCAAAATTTAGTAGCATGAAAAAACTTTATTGTGCATATAGAATCTCTGGGTTGAAATTTTGAAATCATATAGCAGTGCTGGCTTGTTTCCCTTCCAAAAAGTCTAGGGTCTCAGCTAAGACACACGTGTCCAGGAATGACTGGATAGCTGAAACTTGAAGTCACCTGTTGGCTTTCTAACTGCCTGTCTAGGGCTAGAAGACACTGCAGCTCAGGCTGTGGATTGGAGCATCAGCACAGGAGACACACGGTCTCTCCTTGTGCCCTGGGTTTCCTCACACACATGATCATTCCAGGGAATCAAACTTCATATAGGGCAGCTATGATGCTATAGATGTGAATGCTGCTGAGAATGGGTCAGAAGCTGCCTTGCCCTTTGAAACCTAATCTTTTTTTTTATTTTAAAGAGGGAAAAACAACAACAACAATAAACACAGACAAGAAAAACAAGAAGCAAAAGAGACAAACAACAACAAAAAACCCCAAAACAATAACTATATAGGCTTTCAAAACAAGATGATAGGAATTTAACAATGGTTGTTATTTTGCATATTTATCTTCCAAAGAGTTGCTTAGATTACCAGATACAGACTTGCAAGATTGATCTAATTCTATGAGTATTAACTGTTCTGTTCCAAGAACTAATAGAATTAGTAGTATAACCATCTTAGCTATCTTATGTATGTATATAAATATATATGCACAAGTTTATATCTTTTTTCTTTTTCCTTCCTTTTCTTGTTTTTCCTACCCAAGTTATTTTTCCCCTTTGAGCAGTTTCTTACCCTTTCACAATATTTATTGAAGATTTTTGGTCCTATTTCCTCTTTTAGTTTCTTACACTAGGGAGGCAATATGGTATTACACATGTGAGTCTGATTTATTTCACTTATGAGTATGGTCTCAAGTCTCATCCATTTACCTATAAGAGCCTCAATGCAATCCTTCTTTATAGCTGAGTAGTTCTCCATTGTATAAAAATACCACATCTTTTTTTATCCATTCCTTAGTTGATGGCCATTTGGGTTGTTTCCAAGATTTGGCTATTACAAGTTGTGCAGCTATAAACATGGATGCACATATATCACTGTGATATGATGGTTTCATTCTTCTGGGAATATGCTGAGAAGTAGGACAGCTGGGTCAAATGGAACCTCTAATCCTAGGTTTTTGAGGAACCTCCACACTGATTTCCACAGTGTTTGCACCACTCTACACTTCCACCAAAGGTGGAGAAGGGTTCCTTTTTCCCCACAGCCCCTCGGGCATTTGTTACTGGTGGTTTTCTTGATCCTGGCCATTCTTTCTGGAGTGAGATGGAATCTCAGCATTGTTTTAATTTGCAATTCTCTAGTGACCAATGATGCTGAACATTTTTCATATATTTATTTGCCGTTTGTATTTCTTCATCTGAGAAGTACGTATTCATCTCAGATACCCATTTTTGGATTGGGCCTTTGAATTTTGGAGACTTGATTTTTTAAAATTCTTTATATGTTCTAGATAGACATTTGTCTGAGGGACACTTGGCTGAGATTTTTTTTTTTTTTTTTGCGGCACCGGAGATTGAACTCACAACCTTGCGCTTGCCGGGCAGGCGCTTAGACCGCTGAGCTAGATCCCCAGCCCCTGGCTGAGATATTTTTCCAGTTCATAGGTTTTCTTTTACTCTTTTGGAGACTTCTTTTGACATGTAAAAATTTTTCAGTGAGACAAGATTCCAGTTGTTGGTACTGGGAAGTATTTTCCATGCAGTTTGATTGTGTTCATGAACTCTCTGCCTACCCCTATGTCCTTCTAGCTACTTTGTCTTCCAGTAGATTTAGTGTTTCTGTTTTAATATTTAGATCTTTGATCCATTTTGACTTCAGTTTAATGTATGCTGATAGACAAGGGTAAAGTTTTTGTTTTCAGCATATGGAAAGCCAGTTTTTCCAGCACCACTTATTAAAGAGGCTGTCTTTCTTCCAGTGAACATGTTTGGCCCCTTTGTCAAAGATAGGGTGACTGAGTGTGTTTGTAGTTGTGGCTTTATCTTCTAATCTATTCCATTGATCTTCAGGTCTGTTATTATGCAAGTACCATGCTGATTTTATCACAGTAGCTTTGTAGTATAATTTCAAGTCATGTGATGACTTGTGTCTTGGCTTTGTTGCCCAGAATTGCCTTTGCTATTTTAGGTCTCTAATGGTTCCAAATGAATTTTAGCAGCATATTCCCAGAAGAATTGATTTCTCTAGATCTATGAGGTATGCTAATGGTATTTTGATTGGAATTACATCAAGTCTGTATAAGAAATTTGGAAGACTGGTCATTTTCGCAATGTTTGTTCTTCCTATACATGAACAAGGAATGTCTTTCCGTTTTCTGAGATCCTCTTTGATTTCCTTTTTCAGAGTACTGTAATTTTCACTGTATAAATCTTTTACTTCCTTTGTTGGATTGATTCCTAAGTATTTCATTTATTGGGATGCTATAGTGAGGGGTGTGGTTTCCCTTATTTCTTTCTCAGTGAGTTTGTTGTTTGTGTACAGGAATGCTCATTGATTTTTGAGTGTTGACTTTGTATTCAGCTACATTACTAAATTTAGTTATTACATCCAGAAGTCTTTTAATGGAGTTTCAGGTGGTCTTCTATGGAGAGTATCATGTCATCTGCAAATAATGAAATTTAACTTCTTCCTTTCCTATCCATGTTCCTTTTATTTCTCTCATTTGTCTAATTGCTCTAGCTAATGTTTCCAGCACTATATTGAATAGGAGTGGTGATAGCAGAAAACCTTGTCTTGTTCCTGATTTTAGAATGAAAGCTTTCAGGTTTTGACCATTTCAAATGATGCTGGATGTTGGTTTGCCACAGATAGCTTTTATGAGATTGAGGTAAAGACCATCTATTTTTATTTTTCATAGAATTTTTTATCATGAATGAATTTGGACTTTATTGAAAGCTTTTTCTGCATCTATTGAAATGATCATGTGATTCTTATCTTTGGCTGTATTGATATGGTGTATTACATTTATTGATTTGTGTATATCGAACCATCCCTGCATTCCTGGTATGAATCCCACTTGGTAGTGGTATACAATCTTCTTGATGATTTGCTGCATTCTGTTTTCCAGTATTTCATTGAGGACTTTTGCATCTATGTTCATTAGGGACATTGGCCTGTAGTTCTCTTTTTTGGTTTGGTCTTTCTCTGGTTTTGGTATTAGGATAATATTTGCTTCTAGGAACAAGTTAGGGAGAACTGCTTCCCTTTCAATTTCATTGAAGAGTTTGAGGAGTTTTGGCACTAAATCTTCCCTAATTTTCTTGTAGAATTCAGCAGTGAGTACATCAGGACCTGGGTGTTTCTTTGTTGGTAAGATTCTAATTATAGTTTCAATTTCATTAATTTAAATTGGGTTATTCAGCAGTTCTACATCTTCTTGATCCTGCTTTAGTAATTCATATGATTCTAGGAATCTGTCCGTTTCTTCTGTGTTATCAAACCCATGAATATGAAGGCTTTCAAAGTAGGTATTGATGATCTTCTGTATTTCTACAGGGTCTCTAGTGATTTCACCCTTATCATTCTTTATTGCATGAATTTGAGTTTTCCCTTTTCTTAATAAGGTTGGCTAAGGGCTTACCAATTTTATTTATTCTTTCAAAGAACCAACTCTTGAATTTGTTAATTCTTTTTATGGTTTTCTTAGTCTCAATTGTGTTAACTTCTGCTCTGATCTTTATAATTTCCTCTTTTCTTTTGACTTTGGGCTTGACTTGGTTTTCTTTTTGTAGATGTTTGAGATGTAGCATCAGGTTATTTATTTGTGCTCATTCAATTTTCCTGATGTGAGACTTCACAGCAATAAATTTCCCTTAGAGGACTGCTTTCATTGCATCCCACAGGTTCTGGTAAGTTGCATTTGCATTTTTGTTTGCTTGTAGATATTGTTTAATTTCTTCTTTAATTTCCTCTGTGACCCGTCGATTATTCAGAAGTGTATTATTTAATTTCTGTGTGTTTATGGAGTTTTTGCAGTTTCTTTTGTCATTAATTTCCAGTTTCTTGGCACTATGATCAGATAATATGCTTAGGATAATTTTGATTCTTTTGCATTTACTTAAGCATGTTCTATGAGATAGCATATGTTCTATTTTAGAGAATGTTCCACGTGAAGCTGAGAAGAATGTATATTCTGATGTTGGGTGAAATACTCTGTACATATCTACTAACTACATTTGTTCACAAGTTTGGTTCAGTTCTATTATTTCTTTGCTGATTTTCTGTCTAGTTGATCTGTCTCTTTGTGTCAAGGGGGTGTTAAGGACTCCTGTTATAATTGTGTTATTGCTTATTTGATTTTTCTTGTCTATTAATATTTACCTTATATAGCTAGGTGCTCCCATATTTGGTGCATATATATTTAAGATTGTTATCTCTTTCTCTTGAAGTTTTCCCCTAACACTTCTTTATCTCTTTTGATCATTCTTGAAGTTCACATTGTCCTGAAACAGAATAGCTACCCCTGCTTTTTAGGGATATTAAGTATTGTTGAAGGAAGTATTGTTTTCCATCTTTGACTTTCAGTCTATGAATTTCCTTTGGGTTAGATGGGTTTCTTGTATACAGCCTATGGTTGGATGTTGTTTCTTGATCCATTCTGGCAGTCTGTTTCTTTTAATTGGTGAATTGAGGCCATTTACATTAATGGTTTTAACTGATATATATGCTTATTTCTGTCATATTATCTTTCTACTGTTGGCTCTTTATCTTTCCCCTCTGTTTAGTTGTTTTCCCTGTTTGGTGGTTTTTTTCTGTTGGTGTTCTTGAAATTGTAGTCATTTTTATCTCTATTTAGGATATCTTTCAATACTCCATAGGGGTGGTTTGGTGGTCATGAAGTTCTTCAATTGTTCTTTGTCATGTAAGTACCATTTCTCCATCAATTTTGAAGCATAGTTTTGTAGGGTATATCAATCTGGATTGGATGTTGTTTCTTTTAGGATTTGAAATACTTCACTCCATGCTCTGATTTGATTGTGTTGAGAAGTCTGCTGTGATTCTGATGGGCTTTCCTTTATAGGTGATTTGTTCCTTCTTTCTAACAGCTTTTATTATGTTTTATTATGTTCTTATGTTGAATTTCTGGGATGTTGATTATTATATGTCTTAGTGTGGATTTATTTTGGTTATGGCTAATTGGAGTTCTATATGCTTCAATTATCTGTATATCAGTTTCTTTTCTCATGTTTTGGAAATTTTCTGCTATTAATTCTGTAAATCATCTTTTTATACTATCTGTGTTGTCACTTTCATTTTTGTTTACACCTATCACCCTTATATTGTTTTTCTTTGCATCATCTTGCAACTGTTGAATTGTTATTTCCTGATTCCTTGTTATTTTTAATAGATCTTTCCTTTCCTGTTCACTAGCTGCAATCTTGTCTTCAAGGTCTGAAAGTCTAGCTTCACGTTCTTTCAGGTGGTTTTGCCAACTTTCGGTGGAATTTTTGGTTACCTGGATATCCCTTTGAATCCGTTTCATGCATTCTAATTCTTTCTTATATTGTTCATTCAAGGTTTCCATCATTTTCCGGTGCTCCTCTATTTACTTTTTTATTTTAAAGAGAACAAAACAAAACAAAACAGAACAGAACAGAGTTAAACACAGCAAAGCATTTCAGAACAGACCATTACAAGCAATACAGGTCTTCAAAACATAACAATAGGAGACTATCTCTTCTTTAGATGTGTTCAGTATTTCTTTCATTATATTTATCATTTCTTGTTTTACCTGGGGGATTATTTCTGATCTGATTTCCTTTACAGTTTCATGGAGTTGTTTCGTTAGTTGCTATCAATTCAGGAATTTCAGGTATGTGATACTCTTTCTTTTATGTCCATGTCTTCTAGACTTATTTGGGATGGGCTGGAAGTTTGAGATTGCTTTTTGCTTTTTCATTTTGTCATTTTCCTTTATTCCCCTGGGGCAGCTGAATGAAAGTCCCAGTTGTTTCTTGGGTTGATGATGGCTGTCTGTACCAGAGGAGGTCTCCCCAGCTGACTGGAAGTTGTTAGGCAGGCCTTAACTGGTCCTGAGTGGCTCTCAGAGGCTCCCTGGATAGGTGGAGTATGCTGGGCAGACCTTCAACAGGTCCCACGCAGCACACCAAAGCTCACCAGCTGCTTGGGGTTACTGGGCGGGTCCTTACCAGGTCCCAAGTGGTACACCAAGGATGCCCAACTAGGTGGAGTATGCTGAGCAGGCCTTAAGCAGACCCCACGTGGCACACTGAGGCTCCCCTGTTGCTTGGGGGTGCTGGGCGTGTCTTTACTGGGTCCCAAGCGGTTCACCAAGGCTGCCCAGCTAGGTGGTGTATGCTTGCAGGCCTTCAGCAAGTGTCCAAGGCTCCTCAGTTACTTTGAAACCTAATCTTGAAAGTCACATGATATCACTTTCTCCACCTTATGTTGGTCAAAGCAGTCATCTGTCCTCTAATATTCAAGATGGGGAAAATAATTGCATAATCTTCATCTTCTGATGGGAGGAGGGTCAAAGGTTCTGTGGCCATTTTAGAAAACTGCCTAGACTGGGTCTTTCTACTTACACAGGTTTACACACTCAGACCCAAGAGAACGAGAGCTTCAGCAGACTTAGGGCTTTACCAGTTACTATATATAGAATTATTAAACACCAGCTATTTGCTGGACAGGTGTGGACACAGCTACTGGGGAAGGCTTACCAACTCTCTCCTGTGGGAGGCAGATTCAGAGACATTCTCTACAAAGCCCATGAGAGTGGTCTGACAGTTGCAAGCCTCCAGGGCCATTACCCCTACCTCTAGAGACTGGTCACACAAGGATGTGACAGAGGGCCCAAAGGTGAAGGGCAGAGTAAGTGAAGAATGTGGACTTTAGTATCAGGATGACTTCATTTCAAATCCCAATCGTACCAAATCAGGATTGCTTGGTTACATCTTCATTCTTAATTCTCATTTATTCAGTAAAACTTATTGATTCCTACTCTGTGCCAGGCTGGGTGATTAGTAGTTACTGCAATAAATAACAAGAACCCAGGCTCTGTCTCAATGAAAAAGCTTCCTAGGCTGTCATTGCCAGACAAGCTGTTCAGTATAGCTGCAAGTTTCCACGGGATTATTTAACTTCTCTCATATCCATGCCTAAAGCCAACAGCAGAGGAACGGGTCATGCAATTTAGCAATTTAACTAGGTTAAACTTAGCAGAACAGAAATCAGTTGAGTGAGAAGTTGGAAGGCAAGCTGCTTACATTCAGAAACCCAAAAATTAGTGCTAGAAAGACTAAAAGCCACTGGGAATCTTGCTAGACAGACTCATTAAACAAGAAAGTTTCTGTAAAAATAACAAAATCATAGTACCCCAGACATCCCAGCATGATATTAAAAGCTGAAAGGAGGTTTAAGCATTATATTATTAAACTGCATTACGGCAGTTTAGCAAGAAAGAGCTTAGCACCATCTGAGTGGGTGGCAGCCCTGTTATGGGCCACAACTGTGTGAAACTAGGAATATGCCTCCAGTAAATGTCACAGGAGGGAAGGTGAGGAGATTGAGAAGTAGACCTATGCTAAGGATTGATAGATAGGAGATGCTGGAAGAGGGAGCATGAACAGACAGGACAGCACTCACATGAATTCCATCTGGGGGTCTAGGGGTGGGTGGTGATTTAGGGAAGGGAAGTGGCACATGGTAGGCACATACAAATTAGCTCTCCTTATCATCACTGTCTAGTGAGCCTTGCAGTTTAGATAGCTACATGGTGAATGCCAAAGACCCTTGACCAGTTGGGATCCATATTTGCTTAACCCTATTGTATGATCTGAGAGACACCAAGAAAGCAGCTGATGTCAGAAAACAGGGCATTGCTTAGAATTTGTCAAACACCATGTTAAGTAAATGAACCGCCTTCCCTTCTGCAGAATGTCTTTGATCCCCAGCAACCAATGGGGTGCATGTAGTTGAGCAAAATCCCCTGCAGGATGGCAATGACCAGTCACAGAAGCAACCATTTACTGAGGAAGAGCAGCTCAGGCAGGACCAGCACAGCTCTACAAGCCCTTGGACTGGGCCTCTGACCCTGGAGCTTGGCTTTGGGGACCTGAGGAGCCTGGTCAACACTGTCCAAAGACTTTACTGCTCCA
>RJWT010017694.1:0-19218 GCA_004365215.1 Cuniculus paca | reverse complement strand
TAATTAATTTAGTGAAGCCTGGCATAGCGGTGCTGACCTGTAGTCCAAGTACTTAGGAGGCTGAGGCAGGAGGATTCCCTTGAGTTCAAGGTCAGCCTGGGTTACATAGTGCATTCAAAACCACCCCGCCAGGATTACACTCCAGGACAAGATCCTTCTTAGCGTAAGATCCTCTATGCCATCCAGAGTGGAATTGGAGTCTTTCACTAGCCCTGCCTGTCACTGAATATACCCAATAAATAGTGGCCATTTAGAAAGGATGGAGGAGGACCCATTGAGAGACACTGACTTCTGGGCCATTCTCGTGTTACTGAAAAAAAAAAAAAAAAAAAAAAAAAAAAAAACAGCAAAACAACAAAAAAGCCAGCCTGAACTAATAGTGAAATCCTGTCTCAGAAAACAAAAAGACAAAAACTAAAACAAAAAAAATTTAGTGAGCTCCTTTTATATGCCATGTGTTGCACTGTCTCAGTCACGGCATGGTGTACTACAGATTTGAGAAGTGGCTGTATGACTGACACGTAAAACTTCTCCTATGGTGTGAACACTGCTTTTCCAAAGTATACTGCTATGAATGGGTAAACATCTAGGAGTCCTGAAGATTCACAACCAAATCCATACATGTGACCCACTGCATGTCCTTCCTCTCACCACTCAGCAAAAGTTTACAACAGTATTAAATACACCCCGTTCCCAACTCACCCAAAGCATTTACCTGGTTTCTGGATGTGATGCTACACACTGCAGTAATGCTAGAGCATTGCAAACTCTGTTAGACTGGTGTGCTGTCAAGGTGGGTGGGTTGATTGATGGATAAATATTTACGATTTCCTAAAAAGTGAAAACCAGTGCCAGATCAATAAGGAATAACTAATAATATAATTCCCACAGTACTAAAGCAAAAAGCAAACCAAAAAAAGCTGTTTGGTTACATTTATCCTGTAAGAACTGAGCATAAAAGCAGCAGACATAAACAATGTTTCTATCCTTTGACCATAAACATACTTGACTAAGGAATTTCTTCACATTGTGTCTCTAGGAAGATTTCTTTTTCTCACCTGCAGCACTAAGGCTGAATTCAAGACCTTCACACCAGCCTTTTTTTAAGATAGGTTCTTGCTAAGATGCCAAGGTTGAGCCCAAATTTGTCATCCTCCTGCCTAGCCACCTAGAGTGCTGGGATTACTAGGCATGGGACAATGCATCTAGTTTCGAAGAAGCAACTGTGGTCACTTATACTTTCTCTTAGATTTTGGTGCCACTGAGTCCTTTACCTGAGACCCTTATGTTTTTATAATTTCTCCTTTTGTCAGAATTCTGCTTTAAATGATAATGATGAGAATGCTAGCCAAAATGGATTAGTAAATCAACTACAGTGACTCATAAAGAAGTCTGAGCTTGGCTAGCAACTACAAAAGCTGGGAGATAAGATAAAGGATGATTATGATATCTGGAATTGTGCTATTTTAATTTACTCCCACCAACAACTATTTTGGCCTGAATCAAATTTCAGTTATTTATTCTCTAAGGCACAAGTGCCCCCACTTTTAATCCTACAGCTATTCTTAACATTTCTACCCATCCTCTGACACACTATACCTTGCATTTCCTTACACCTTACTCTACATTTTTGGTACATAAATTTATTGTAGTAATCCTAAAACCAAGTTTCTCAGTGCATCAGAATCACCTGTTTGTTAAAATACAGACTTTAGGGTCCACCCCAGACTGACTAAATTGAATCTCTAGCATAGGATCCAAGAACCTGCATTTTTAACAAACACCTTTTAGTCCTTGGAAATATTAACGTTTAAAGAATCATCCCGCTACAGCCTTCAAAAAATCACCTGAGCAAAGATAGAGGGGAAAAAAGTACTGTATGGTGAAGATGACTGAATTGCCACTCATGGATGTAAACCCACCTGTAAAAGTGCTGCAATAGTACCGAAGGAATGCCATAGCATGGGTGCAAGGTCAGGAACAGATTCTCGCTTCTTACTTAGCTCCAGCAAAGCATTTTCCCTGGTCTCAGGGCTGGATAGTTCATTGATCCACTGATAGATTTTTTCTCTATCCACTTGAGCCAGTGCAGTAGGCACAGGCTTTAGGGAAAAAGAAGAAAGTAAGTGTGAGTTTATTATAATCAGATCAAGTCTTAACCTGCAATAGTGCTTTAGAGGGAATGTACCTTTCACAAACATCAGAGGGGCTTTTCTAAACATATATACTTGACGTAAACCAATTCGATCTGTTTAGCAGTTATCAATACTCACATTCTTTAATAATAATTCTACATTCAGGAATTTTTCCTGTAGGTTGCTTGGGTTGTAATGAAGACATACCATGATGTTTAGTGATATACATACATTTTTTTTCTTTTTTTTTTCTCCCTTTTCTGAGACAAGGTCACCTATGCAGTTCAGGCTGGCCTCGAACTCTCAGCAAGCCCCCTGGCTCATTCTCCCCAGTACTAGGATTATGGGCATGTGCCAGCATGTCTAGCATGTTGTACTGTTTTAAAGCAGAAAATGAATGTATTTATCAATAAGGAACCGGTCAAATACATATTGGCACATTTTTTTTTCTTTTTCCGGCACTGGGGATCGAACTTACAACCTCATGCTTGCCAGACAGGTGCTTACGCTGCTGTGTTAAATCCCCAGCCCTTGGCACATGTTTATAATGGAATACTATGCAGTCTTTTGAAAATGAGATAGCTCTGGGCATCTCTTTTTGGTGCATGCCTATAATCCCAGTAATCTAGAGGCTAAGGCAGAAGAATTGCTGCAAATAGGAGGCTAGCCTGGACTACATACACAGTGAGTTCAAGGGCAGCCTAAACTACATGTCAAGACTGTATGTCAAAAAACCAAAAACAATCCATCCCTTCAAAAGAGATAGCTCTATATACACTGACATTAAATAAAAAGCAAAAAGGGATGCAGGACAGCATATATAATGTACTTCCATTAATATAAACATAAACATTCTTACATGTTTGTATATAATGGTTCTAGAAGGACACACAAGAAACTTAACAGTAGTCATCTCCAAGATTGGAAATGTATATGGGAGCCTTAATGGTTCATTATAGTTTAAACATTTTAAACCATATGCCTATAATAGTTTCTGAGACAGAAAAAAAAACTGTACCCCACCATTACTGATTTCTCATTAATTCTGATATTCCAACCAAGGAGTGGAAAATTACTGTACTGTGGGAAAGGATATATATTATATATATATACATATTCATTCCCTCCATCCCTTTCAGAACATTCATTACTTATTCATGTAGTAACTATACAGATTTATAAAACATGCCTTCATTACTGTGCTAAAGAATCACAACACTCCCCCTAAGTTTGAGCATTTCAATTATTCTTCGTACTAGTCAAATAGCCTTATAACTTTTTAAATTCTTTATTCTTATCTGGAAAACAAGATGGCATATTAGAAAAATGATTGCAACCCCTACCTCTAAGCCATAAACTCATAAATTCATGATTTTCTGTTGCTATGCCCAATAATTCCTCATGTAATTTCCCCTAAATCAGAGGAATAAAAGAGAGGTAGGCAGTAATCTACACTTACAGATAAAATCATTCATACTCAATGGAATCAATCTGCTCAATTCACCCAGGCATTAAGTTGCATATTTGATGCTTTTTTGAACAATATTACATAGCTTCTCATAGTATTTACCAGTCTCCACTGCATCTTAGTGTGACAGAATGATAGTCTAAAAGAATTGCTTTATTGAAAGACAGAATAAAGAGTAAGACAGACTTCAGGGTGGACTCAGATTTACTCTACCCAACCTGAATAATGGCTTTCTATAAATGGAAGCTTGAGTATAAGCTTTTAGCATGATGAGTATCATTTCACTTTCGGGACAGAATGAACCACAAGATGGCTAAATGGACTAAAATATGCCGCTTAAGCCTTCCTTTACAGTAATCTACTAAAACCTGTTTTGTAACTGCCATTAGTGATACTCCTCAAGGAATCAAAGCTTACTAAAGCAACAATAAAAATAGGGTAACTCTTTCCCTCCATTCCAACAACAAAAGCAATAGGGTTTAAGCTCTTGTCCTTTTTATGCTCTGACCAACAGGCCCTCAACTAAACAAGTGTTTTTAGAAGTGTCTATTTAGAATATATCATCTTAACAAGAAACACAGGCTAAATTTTAGCTTTCTGAACCCTACCCACAACCACTTGGAACAATATCACAATTCAATAACTAAAGGGAGCCCCAGTTAGTTAGAACTCATTCCAATCAATACTCCCTAAAGTCTTGTCAAACATACACCACCATACATGAACTCCAATAAGATCGGTCTGTGATTTGCATTTGGTACCCCTACCCGACCTGGTAGCCACCAGTTAACATACCACGACTCCTGTACACCAGGCCCCATGTTCCCTTTCCAGAACTTTCACACAGGGAAGTTAGTAGGCAAGCACTCTACCCACTGAGCTAGATTCCCAGCCTGAACCCGAACTCTCAACCTCTTTACTAATGCTGTTTCTTATGTGTCTGAAGATTAGAGCTCATCTGAAGAAACTTTCTAGGCCAAGCTTGGTGGCACATGCCTGTAATCCCTGCACTCAGGAGGCTGGTCACATTATGGCTCAGACAGGGGCATAATTTAGCTAGTGATAATCATCAAAACACACACACACACGTATGTAAGAATGCCAACAAGCATTTGTTTTCTTTTTGAGACAGGGTTTCATTATGCTGTTTAGCCTGGCCTTGAACTCACTTTGCAGCCCAGGCTGGCCTTGAACTTGCAATGATTCTCCTGCCTCAGTCTCCCGTGTGCTGGGCTTACATGCGTTCACCACCACGCCCAGCTGCCAAAAAGCAATTTCATAACAGAGATAGAAATTTAGCTTTGAAGAATAAAAGAGAAATATTTTTACATTTCTAGTTATACATTGGTTCATGTATTAATATTTGCAGTGCTGGAGAAGAAATCCAAGGCCATGTACATATATGCTAATTTGTATTACCAACTGGTAAAGTATTTTGGCCATCATCCTTTAATAAAATGTCAAAGTGTAACACTACAATCTCATTAAAGCAATAAATAAAAACTCAAAATGTTTCTTATTCTGCTAAGCTCAGGGCTATTCAGGCAACCCTTTCACAAAAACAGAAAAATCTAAAAATTAATGTCTTCCTAAAAGGGGATGAGAAGTGAAAGAAAGGGTAGGGTTCCAAGGAGAGAACTGTATTGAAGGTTTTTCTAAAAAACATTGTTTTATTTAATGAGTACGAAATAGTTATCATCCTCATTTTATAGCCAGTGAAACTATGGATAACTGTGGCCAAATTTCCTCCTTATTCCTACTCTCTCCTTAAAGATCACCTTATAGGCAGAGTAGCATGCATAATGTAGTTTCAGTTACTCAGGAGGACTGCTTGAGCTCAAGAGTTGGAGGGCAGTCCTGGGCACACAGTGAGAGCCTACCTCAAAAAAAAAAAATCTGTAAAGATTCATAGCTCAGATGCTACAACTCTCCTGATTTTTTTTTTTTTTCCGGCACCAGGGATTGAACACACAACCTCAAACTTGCCAGGCAGGCGCTTAGGCCACTGAGCTACACCTCCGGCCCTCGTCTTTTTGAGACAGGGTCTCACTATGCAATTCAAGCTGGTCTTGGGCTCACTTTGTAGCCCAGGCTGCTCTTGAACTCACAACGATCCTCCTATCGCAGCCTCCCAAGTGCTGGGATTACAGGCGTGAATCACCAGGCCCGGCTTGATTTAATTAAATTTTCAATTTAGTAAAACATTTCTGTATTGGGCTGCAACTGATATGAAACTCAGTGAAGTAGTAATATTGTCCAGTGGTAGGCAAGCAAATTCACCTATGACTTCCCTATTGGAAATTACCTAACTTAAAAACAATAATTAGCAGTAATTACATAATAACGACCATTAAGAGCAGAGATAAACTTTTTTTTGAGACCAGACCCTTTAAGAATCAAATGAAAAGTATGATCTTTTCCTCAGAAAAATGCACAGCTGCAAAACAAATCTACAAATAATTTTAGGTAATTCATGGATGGTCTGTAATGTAGAAAAGTCAATTTACAAGTAACTATAAAAGTAGTACATAAATGGAATGTACATAGGATTGTGAGCCCAAAATGGTTCAAAACTTGGGTTAGTCATTTCTAGAACTGCGTAACCTAGGATAAGTCATTTAACTTTCTAAGCTTCAACTTTATTGTTAAAGGAGGGGAACTGTATTAAATAATTGCCAGTATCAGTTACGAGACTGAAATCTTAAAAATTACAGCGGTACCTCGATTTATTTGTTTTTGAGACAAGAGTCTCACTATGTAGTGCAGGCTGGGCTTGAACTTGCTTATGTAGCCCACGCAGGCCTCCACTCACGGCCATCCTCCTGCCTCAGCCTTCCAAGTGCCAGGGATTACAAGTGTGTGCCATCATGCCCAGAGAGAGTATCTTGGTTTATGAACTTGTTTTACAATTTCGAGGAAGATGGCTGCATTTCTGTTTGTTGGGCAAGATGGCAGTGGCTGTTTGTCACCTGGGGTGGAATTTGCAAACAAGTATTTGTTTACTGAGGCATTAGTGTGCTTTTAGTTCTCAGTTATAAGTGAAAGATGCAAATTTTATTGAGGTAAAATTTGCATACAATAAAAACACCCATTTAAAGTGCACATTTCAATGAATTTTGACAAATTCATATGCCTAAGTAACCACAGTTAAGATGCACAGGTCACAGCTGGGCATGGTGGCACCTATCTGTAATCCCAGCACTCTTGGAAGCTGAGGCAAGAGGACTGCTGTGAGTTCAAGGCCAGCCTGGGCTACACAGTGAGCTCAAGGCCAGTTTGAATTAGACGGGGAGACCCTGCCTCAAAAAAACCAAACATAAATAAAATAGAACAAAATAAAATAGTCAAATTATCAGTATAACTTCATGGGTCCAGAATAACTTTGTTTTCCTACCAATAAATAAGTGACACTCAACAAAGTTACGGGTGCTTCAACATATGGCTTTGAGCCATATGATGATAGTCTAAATCAAAACATTTTCTAGGACTAGTAATGTAGCTCAATGGTAAGGCACTTGCCTAGTATGTGCGAGGCCCTGGGTTTGATCCCCAGCACCTCAAGGACAAACAAAAAGTTATATACTTTTCAACAGTGCTAAAAGAATTGTTAAGTAGCCTCATTAATTTATAAAGTTAGAGCTAAAACTGGCACAGTGGTTCACACCTGTAATCCCAGCTACTCTGGAGGCAGGATTTCAAGTTTAAGCCAGCTTTGCCTCAGAAAGAAAGAAAGAAAGAAAAAAAGAAAGAAAGAAAGACAGACAGACAGACAGACAGAAAGGTGGGTAGGTAGGCTAGCGATATAGCTCAGTGGTAGAGTGCCCTTAGGGTTGATGCCCCGTATTCCCCCAACAAATCCTCCTGCCTCAGCCTCCCAGAGTGCTGACATTACAAACATATACTACCATGTTCAGTTTCAAGATAATTTTTTAAAATGTAAATGAACAAGCAAAGAGAAGTAGCAATTTGCTTAAAGCTTCACAAGAAGACTGGGAAGAAGACAGTGAATTAGATTCTGTATATGAGTGCATGGAGTTCTACTTGCCAATGAGGGCATCTGGAAGCCCATTATAGTTTCAACAAAAATATACAAAAAAAATTTTTTAATGATGTGCTCATTAGATGGACTGAGAAAGACAAGAGTTAGGAATGCTAGAATTGCCAGTTGAAATCATTGATAGGATATTTTAAAAGCGGCGCAGAGAAGCAGGAGCGGCGCAGTAGAGAAGCAGGCGATAGCTAAGGGAGGGATTTATTGGGGGTGAGGACGCGGGGAGGAACGTTCACCCAGCATGGCTGAACGACTTCCTCCGCCAGGTACAGAGGGGGTGCGGGTTATATGATCTCTGACCGGAAGGGGATGGCGCTGGGGGCGAGCACTGATGACGCCTAACCGACTGGTGGGAATTTCAGCATTCCGGTGCACATAGGAGGAAGCTGTAATCGGGGAGGGAGGGGCCAGTGGTTTGGCTATACCACTGCCGTTATGTCCAGTAATTTATATTAGGACAGAAACCTTTCAATCATGAAGAATTTTTAATACATAATCTAATGCATCTCCTAAAGGTTCACGTTTGGCTGTTTCGCTAGCATAATATCCATTATAGGAGATTTATGGCACAAGAAGATCTGTATTTCTATTAATCTGAAGCAACCACCCAGGTCTATAATAAAGTAATTTGTTACTTTATCAAGGCAGGAATTAGCCATTTACCAGTAAGTGAACTTAGTCAACCAGCAAGAAGTATGTTATTCTCATTAATTTTTTGAATAATTTTGTGTTATTTCTGTTCCTATTTAGTAGCGAGAAAGAAGAAAATTATATTGCCACTACAATGGCAGTAGCTAAGATGTTAGGATATATTCCATAAAAAGAGCCTAGTGTATTATACATTGCTGATATAATAAAATACTACTCTAACTATCTCAGTACCTGTATTATGCTAGTAAATTACAACTTGCATTCATGTGTAGTCACATTCTCCTTTGAAAGTACTTTCTGCTTTCCTAGCTCAAGGGATGAGCTACCTGCTGTTTCAAAAAAAGATAAAATCAAGCACACACACAAGTTTTCCTTACTGAGCAAAAGTAAGTCTCTTCTCAAGTGTTTTAGGTTACTGTGTGCACTGCTGCATGCATTAACTCTTCTCAGTTTCTAGTGAGTGACACATCATTACACCATCATCTTACTCAGATCCAAAAGATATACACAGTTTGGTCTAAGAGGAGATATGAAGTATTGAAAAGAAAATGTCAATTTTTTATATTTCGGTCTCTTCACTACTGAAGTATCATATGGAATGAGTGGTACAAAGGAGTATGTCGAAGTTGCTATGTGGTCCATTCAGGGGAACAAATGGAAACGCAACTGAAAGTTCCTATTTTAAATTAATGCAAGGCACTGAAACATATATTGAGTATTTATAAGTTACGTACCAATTTTTTAATTGCTCTTTACTTTTTTTGACACAAGGTCTTGTTATATAGTCTTGGCTGCTCTTGAACTCGATATCCTTCTGCCTCAGCCTCCAGAGTACTAGGATTACAGGCTTGAGCCACAACCACAACAAGCTTTTTATAAATAATGTGCCACAGTTTTAATGGCTGTTTAAAAGGAACAGATACAGAACCTTGGGAGATACAGGGAAGAGTGGTTTGGTGTCACAAGTACAAATCCTGGAAAGGAGAAGTGTGATTGGATTTTGAAAGACAGACAAGCTAACCTCGGAGCAATTTCCCCTTTAAGCTGCCTCTTCTATACCTGCAGCAAATACATCATCTAACTTGCTTCTCAAATTACAAGTATAATTCAGGAGTAGGAATAAAAACACTAAGAAAATTATAATCATTTAATTGTGCCTTATAAAATACATCTCCACCTGGAATAGTTACAAAGACTTAGAAACACCAAGACAAGTGGAAGAAATACTACTGGTTCTTGGAATGACAAAATGACAGATCAAATTTCATTTCTACAGCTTAGTCACACCTGAATTTTTCACATTTTATATTCAAAATTATAGCAATCTTCAGTACTCTAATTATTATTATTTTGAGAAAAGGTCTTGCTATGTAATTCAGGCTGTCCCTTGACTATGTGGCCCAACCTGGCCTCAAACTCACAGCAATCTTCCTGCCTCAGCGTCCCCAGTGCTGGGATTACACCTGTGCGCCACCACATCCAGCTTCAGTACTCTAGTAATTGTTATTTTGCCTGAAAATGCGTTTCAGTAAATTACTCTTAAATCATACTCCCTTAGTGAAACAACAAAAAATGGAACTGGCTTTTAGAGAAGTGTGTGATCATACCAAATGGCCCCACTCCTCTATTATGGCTATGTCCTTTCAGAGTTCATCTTCCTCGTGCAGTCTTTCCATCAGGAAAGTATTTGCGTCCTTATTTTGTACGAGGAACTGTCTTAGCACTGGGTAAAAAAATGTCTACGGGACCCACATGATCCCTATCCCTGCCCTCAGGAGGGAAACAACTCATAGGTAAAAGAATCTAATAACTGATAACGTTGAGATCAGTGCTGTAAGAGAAATAAATGCTCCATGAGAGAGCAGTTAGGGGTTACAAGCCACATTGACCAGGGTGGCCAGCGAAGGCCATTCTGAGGCAGATTTAGGAGAAGACCTGAGGGAAGACAAACCGATTATTCTCAGGCTGTGCGAGTGTAAGGACAGACGTAAGTACATTCCAGGTCGAGAGGCCAGAAAGCGCACGTACCGGGGTCTGAAAGGTGGCCAGCTTGGCTGGAAATTAAGAAACGAACGACATAAAACGAGGCTGTGTACACGGGTAAGGACCACATCATACAGGACGTTGCAGGCCATGGCAAGGAATCTAGATTACCTAAACGCAATGAGAAGCTTATGGCAGTACTTCAGACGAGTGAATTACAAAATCCGTTTTCCTTGTTAATCACGCTGGCAAAACAAGCTGCACGAGAAGGGTTTTAAAGGAGAGAACCAATGCAGTAATTACGGACTTCTCTGGGCCTCGGGGGCCTCGGGTTTTCTAGAGGCAAAGCAAGCGGCTGGAGCCAGAAGCCATTTCCTTCTCGCTGCGGCGCGCCTAGGCGATGAGTCCCGAGGACAACGCCGGCGTTACACTGACCACGGAATTACCCTCATCCCCGCTGGCGCCCAGCACGCAACGGGCGCCCCGAAACTGCCAGTCAGCGCAGTGAATCAATGAATGGCCCGCCCGGCCGCGCTGGATGCGCTCGGGGCGCGGGACCAGGCCTGGCGTCAGAGAAGAACGCTAGGGGCCGCGCGGGAGGCCGCGAGAGGCGTCCGGCGAGGAGAGTGGGGGCCGGCTGCACCCCAGGCCGGGCGCGGCGTGGAGGCTGCCGAGGCCTCGCCGCCTGGGACCGAAGGAGCCGGACTCCAGGCCGGCGTAGGCAGCTAGGAGGGCGGAAGGCGGGGTTGAGGAAGGGATGTGGGCCCAGCCACTCACCGCCGCCGTCGCCAGGCTGTGCATGTTGGGAGCAGCGGCCGCTCTCCTTCCTCCGCCTAAGGCTCCCGACTCGCGTCCCAGCTTCAGCGCCTCTGCCGCGGAAGGCGAGGAGCCGCCATCCGCCTCAGGTTCGCTCCGCCCCCCTCGCAGCCCTCTGACCTTTCGCCCCTGACCCCGCCCACACAGCTTCTTCCCGCCTCCTGGCCCTTGGCCTAAAGTCGCAGGATGTCCTTTGCCCCTTACGATTCAAAACCAAAAGGACGACAGCGACCTGTTAGTCCCGCGTCCACCCTGCATGGGGCAGGCAGTCTTAGAAGAAAGTGAACTCCGACCCTCCTCCAAAGGCCAGGGAAGGGCGGGAAAAGTCCGGCAGGACAAGAATTGCGCATGCCCACCTGGGCTAGGTGGGAGGGGAAATGGTGGGAGGGCGAAATTTGGGGAAGCGGCGAGTGCGCATGCGTACTACAGCTCGGCGGAGGCGGGGTTTACTGGGTTAGGCGTCGCGGGGTGCGGGGGTGGGGTGAGGACGTAGGGGGCGGAGTTTGCAGACTTACGCGCATGCGCTGAGTCCGGTCGCGTCGAGTGTGCGTGCGTGCGTGCGTGTTTGCGTGTGGTCACAGTTCCCGCCATCAGCTGCTTTCCCCGTTTGGGGGAGCGAGCAGGCTTGCTCCTTCTTGCTCGGTGTCCCCTCGTTTTTTACCTCCGGCTCCTCCCCCTCCGCGGTACTCTGTTGCTTCCGGCAGGCCTGTGGGGGGCTCCGTACCCTCAGGCACAGGTAAGGCGGCCAGGGTGGCTTCTCAATTGAGCCGTTTTCCCTAGCACCCCTCCCCCTGCGGTCCGCCCACTCGGCGTTCACTCTTCTGGAGTTCTCCCCGCTGCTGCTCAGCCCGCCCGCAGCCCCTCGGCGCTCCCCAGGCCTCACAGGTACTCCACTTGGGTGTCCTTCTTCGACTTTCCCTCTCTTTTGACCTGCTCTGTACTGTCACTAGCTCCGTCCGCCACCCGAACCTGTCCCCTTTTATCTGGTACTGTCGTCGTCCACCGCTGGTTCCCCTAACAAGGCCTCCTGACTTTTCAGGTGAATTCCGTTGCCGCACATCCACCAGGCCTTGGACATGATACTTACTTGCTGTCTTGACCATCTTCATCTTCGTCCCCCCCCCTTTTTCATCTCTCCTTAGAGGCATGGATTGTATTTTTGTCGTGCACTTGATTGTTTCCCATACGTAGTCCTCATGTCAGGTTGTCAGGTTAGCCCTCTTTTAAGTCGCGATCCATAAAGGGAAATAATAATTGGCGACAAAGTCTTGTGTTTTGGAAAGCTGTCCGGTAATGGTTTTGTAGTGTTCTCAAAATTTCAGCTGTGTGCATGTCTTTTAGGGGATGGCAGTATCTGAAAGCCTCTAACTAGAGGAGATACCTAAGAGAGAATGTCAGGTAGACAGTTGCATGTTCTGGGTTTGAGACCTCAAGCGAGTTCTGGACTGGATATGTACTGCATCCTACTGTACTGTATATACTGTATGTGTGTATGTTATCTGGCGTGTTGATAGTAATTGGTGCCATGAATATGGATGAAATTACCCAAAGAGAAAGGGAGACCAGATGGAGCCTTGAGAGATTCTTGAAGCTTAATAACTGGACAGAAGGGAGGAGTCTTGCAAGAGATAAAAGAAGTCATGTGTAGTGTTGCATTCTGCTGAAAGATAAAATTGCAAAGCCCAGTGGAATAAGTCTATCTGTTGTCTAGTTGAGAGATGTTTAATAAAGTAAAGTGAATGTTTGTGTTTAGTTGTGAATCTTCTTTTGTTTTTCCTTTTTTTTTTTGGCGACACCGGGGATTGAACTCATGATCTAGTGCTTGCCAGGCACGCGCTTTGGCCACTGAACCAAATCCCCAGACCATGTCTTTTTGAAACAGGGTCTCAATATGCTGTTAGGCTGGCCTTGAGCTCACTTTGTAGCCCAGGCTGGTCTCGAACCCACAACGATCCTCCTGTCTCAGCCTCCCGAGTGCTGAGATTACAGGTGTGAGCCACCACGCCCGGCTTGTTTTTCCATTCTTTCCTAAGCTTTAAATTTCAATTATGCATTGATGACAAGAATTTTTATTTCCAGTCTATTATTTTCTTCTCTTTGTTTTTAGCTCCATATCCGAATAGTCAATTCTCTGCTTGACAGATAAGCTTGATTTTTTTCTTGGCAATTTCTGTCTTTCTTTCTTTCTTACCTTTTTTTTTTTTTTTTTTTGAGACGGGTCGGCCTTGAACTCACAGAGGCCTTTTTTTGCCTCAGCCTCCTAAATGCTGCAATTACAGGTGTGTGCCACCACGCCTGGCAGCAATTTCAAATTTGTATAAAACTAAAGTTTTAATTTTTATTTTTGTACCCAAATTACTTATTTACTTACTTATTTTTGTCATTTTAGGGGTCGAGCTCAAGGCCTGGCACATGCTAAACAAGTCTTCTACCACTGCACCTCTCATCCCATACCCAATTCTTTATCCTCCTCTCATTTCATTAAGTAGTATATCCATTTATTTAGTTACATAGAATAAACACTTGAGTGAGACATTATTGACTTCTTCATCTCATGCATATATACCTTCTCCAAGCTGTACCGTCTCTGTTATAATTCCAACATGTGTCCTGGATCTACTTTTGTACATCACCACTATCAATACTCTAGTGCAAGTCTCGGTCTTACCTGGATTGAAATCTGTGGCCCCCAGTATTCTTATGTATATTGTGGGAGTAAGAGGAATTGTCACCTGATTAAATAATTATTGTGAGTACATAGCACTGCTGGGCATGGTGGCGCCTGTAATCTCAGCACTCAGGAGACTGAGGCAAGAGGATTGCTATGAGTTCAAGGTCATCCTGGGCTACATAACTGAGTTCAAGGCCAGCCTGAACTACACAGTGAGACCCTGTCTCATAACAAACAAACGAAAGTACTTAGTGCCCATAAATTGGTGAGTAGTCGTTGTTACTGTAATTGTTATGGTGAGGTGAATACCTCCAGTAATTCTCCATTTAGTTGCTTTATTTATTTGCTTTACCACCTCTTTTGACAGAATTTTGCCATGTAGTTCAGGCTGGCCTTGAACTCACTATGTACCCCAGGCTGATATTCAGTTTCTTTCTGCTTCAGCCTACCAAGTGCTGGGATTACAGACATGTGCCACTGTGCATGGTTTATCTATCTCATTTTGGGTGCTTTCAACTCTCTTGCCCTAACTCAGACTATTGTCTCTCCTCCACTCAACAGTAACATATCATTTCTCTGCTTCAAACTCAGTGGGTTACCCATTGCTTAAGTGTTTATTATATTTAGGATAAAATTAAAAATCCTTACTGTGGTCCACAAGACTCTACATAACCTGGCTCTTCCCTGCTTTACTAGCTTCATCTTGTACCATTTTCCATTGATTGATTGATTGATTGATCAATTGGTTTTTTTGAGCTCGGGTTTCATTGTATAACCCAGGCTAGCCTTGAACTCACTTATATAGCCCAGGCTGGTCTTGAATGCATGATGATCATCCTGCCTCAGCCTTCTGAGTGCTGGGATTATGTATGTGGGCCACCACACCTGGCCCCGTCTTCCTTTCTTTCTCTAACCTCCAGCCACATTGCTTTTACTATCCTTAGTCATACCAAAGTATGATAAAGGCCATGTCAGAGCCTTTGTACATGCTGTTTCTGTTTACCTGAGCTGTTTTAGCACAACCACTCTCCAATCCACTCATTTTGTTGTTGTACTGAGAATTGAATCCAGAGCCTTCATTCATACTGAGCTAAATCCCCAAACTTTTCTTTTCTTTTCTTTTCTTTTCTTTTCTTTTCTTTTCTTTTCTTTTCTTTTCTTTTCTTTTCTAGATAGGGTCTCACTAATTTACTCTGGCTGGTCTCAAACTTGTGATCCTCATGCTGCAGCCTCCTGCATGCTAGGATTACAGGTTGTGCCACCACACCTGGCTTTGACTCGTTCTTCAATTTTCCATTTAAGTGGTACTTTCTCAGAAAAGCTTTCTCTTGATTTTCTCTTACCTTCAATCTCTGGCTTGTAATCATAAGTCTCATCATCCCTGTGTTTTACTTTATATCATTTTTTAGAACTTGTAATTGTATATTTCTTGGGATGATTTATTTGAAGTCTGTCTCCTAAGATATAGGATAGTGATTAGTTCATTTTTATTCCTCAAAAATTTGTTAAATGAGTAAGGAAACTGGAACTTGCTGTAAGAATCGTCATGTCTTTGGAAGCATCAGCTTACTGATACTTATGTTGTATCATGAGACTTTTCATTCTGTAGACAAATTTAAAAAACATATCAAAGAAAAAAATAGTTTTCCAGCTTTGGATACTTTTACTCATTTTTGTATTATAAAATTGTTCAGATTTAAATTCTTCGAATTGGAAATAAACTGTATCTAGATCAACATCCCTGTTTACTTTCAGTTATAGCTGTCTTACATATTTGTTTAATGTTTCTTTATTGGGAAGAAAACTCCTTGAACATTAGAGTTGTGGATTATATCTTTAACAACAGGTTAAATTGTGAGACTAATAAGAGAAAAATAAAGCAGTCCCAATTTAAGTCAGCTGTTGGCGAATGATGAGGGAGACTACTTAAAGTTAATTTTTTTTTCTTTTTTTTGCATGTAGCATTTATGTTGAAAAATAGGGAGTAGAAAATAGAAACTGAGCCAGGTATATGGCACACATCTGTTGTCTTGGCACTTTGGGAAGCTGAGGCAAGAGGATTGCAAGTCCAAGCCCAGCTTGGGCAACCTAGCAATTTAGTAAAACCTTGTTGCAAAATACAAAGTAAAAAGGGCCACAGATTTCATGCAGAGACCCGGGTTTCAATCTCTAGCACTGCCAAAAAAAAAAAAAAAGTGTATGACTATCTTAACAGAAAGGTAGATTTGTTTTCTAGGTAGAGACAAGCCAGTAGTAGAAATATTTGGGGGGGAAATAAGTATTATCAGTTGCAAGTATTTAGCATTTACTAAGTATTTTGTTGGAGTACACAAGTTGTGAGTGTATGTCATGCCCCCCACATTTAGAAAGAAGGTGATGATTGTATACTCTAGTTTCTAAGAAATAAAGTCTTCCACAAAGGATATTTGTAAATTTTCAGTTGTTGGAAAAATCCTGAGAAAATGGGGACTGGATGAACTGTAGCAGTGGTTAAAAATATGGTTTCTGGTCTTAGATGTAACTTTATCTCTTACTGACTCTGTCTGCATGAATTACTGCATCTCTCTAAGCCAGTTTCCCATCTGTAAAATTGATATAATAATCCCTTTTAGGGTTACTGTGAAAATTAAGTAATGTATGTGTGGGCATGTAGCACTGTGCTTAGTAAATGGTGTGTAACACATATTGGGTAGGATGATGGCAAAAGTAGGAGTTTCTGAATTAGAGTAGTAACTGGAAAAATTAGGTTTTGGATAGATGAGAATGAGGTAAAAGCTGATGCTAAGATTTCTTGCCTAAATGATGATAGGACAAAAACAGGGAAGTCAGAGGACCTCTTAATGAGGTCATCTACTGTATCTTCTCGTTTGTATCCCTACTACAATGCCTTCTCACTGGAGTAACTTGATAAATAGATTTTATACTACATGAACAGATGAGTTTAAAATTGATGTACCATTGAAGTAGGCAGCTAGAAATTTCTGGGTAGAATTTTAGGGAAAATTCAGGTTTGAGGCTTAACATTGAGAAACATTTTGTTTTCAGAGCTTTAAAAGATGATAAATGATGCCTGTTACCCTTGGAAATTTGTATCAACACATGATGGAAGTGGCGATTTTAAGACTTAGATGTCAGTGTGTAACAATGTTTATAAAGTCAACAAAAGATGTGCTTTTTTACTGATTTCTTAGTTTCTAAATGTAGCAGGAAAAAGCAAATAAGGACACAGGTTGTTCAAGGTACAGGCTCTTCCTGTAGTCCTTCATTTCCCACAGCACCTACATTCCTAAGGTTGGGTTGATCATGTGTGTGTTGCACATCATCTTAAGTATTTTTGGTAATTGATTTGTGCTTTTAAATGTGAGGGGTTAATCTTTGTTGTGTAAATGATCAATTTCCTTTTTTAAAAAAGTTTAATTTTGTGTATTGAATTCTTTTAAAAAGGCACACTTGTATTTTCTTTAGCTGAGTTGATGGCTCCTGGAGAACTGACCTAGCTGCAGAATATGAGTAGTTTACCAAGAAGAGTGCATTGCCTTTGGCACAAGGATCAGAATAAAGGTGAATTGTTATTACATAGGGTTTTTCAGTAAAAGTCACTGAAAAGTAAGTCATATTTTTATTTTGGATATGTGTTTCCAAGAGTATGCTATTTGGCAAAAATTGAGTGTTTCTGTGTTTGTTTTGTAGTAATAGTTCTCTATTTTGGCATGTTCTTTTTACCATAGAATGCCCTCTGGTTTAAGGATATTTTCAAAGTAGTACCTTAAATATGAGCATTTATATACATAAATACAGTACAGAAACATATTTGCAATTTTGTGGATCAGGTCTTATGGAATACTCAAATTTGAACAGTAATTTTAATTGCAAAGATTTTTTTAGGAAAAGGGAAATCTCTTTGAACAGTAGAGAATAATTCTTTTTATAATTATCTGTTTTCTTCCTAATTTTGCTTGACTAAGAGAATTATCATTATTCAATTTAAGGAAACTTTGTCTTAGGTTCATAGAAAGTTTAACTGTTACTAGATGATGTTTCATAATGTAAAAGAAACAAATAGGACAAGCAGTGATAATACAAAGAATGTACAAAAGTAGTTAATTCATTTAGTACAAAAGCAGGTCCTGGACTAAACTGGGACATTAATAAAACTTCTTATTGTATTGATTCTGTTAGTTGTATGTTCTGCATCTTTTAGGTGTTTTTTTTTTCCTTAGAAAAAAGGTGGCTGATATTAATGGTTAAGAAAATGTTTAATATCTAAAATAAAATTTTATACAGTTAACCAAAATTCTACATCAGAATATTTAAGAGGCTTAGAGAACTAGATAAAGAAGTAACCAATAACATTTTAAATTTTTTCTGTACTTAGGGAACTTTGAAATCTGTATTTATTTAGAGACAGGGTCTTGAGTTCAAGCTGGCCGTGAACTCATGGCAATCTTCCTACCTCAGCCTCCTGAGTGCTGGGATTACAGGCGCGCTCCACCACACCAAAATCTGTGTTTTATTTAATAAGGCAGATGTTAAACTATATGGTTTTTATTTCCATTTATGTTATTACTCAGATCAATAATGACATACAAGAAAAAAGTGAAGGAATTTAGCAATAGATAATGACTCTTAATGTGGAGTTACTTCCTTGAACACTTAACAGGAATCTTAGTTTGGAAGAATTTACTAGCTTTGTAAAAAATCATGAGTTCCAGGCCTGCTTGAACTGCATAGCAAGACTATGTCTCAAAAAAAATTCTGTTTCTGTACATTACTTAGTACCCATAAATGGTTTTTCTTTCATTGAATTCTTTTTAAAAAATGAGGACAGCTTTGCATTTTGTAAAGTCCAGGTGTATGTAGTCTTCAAAAGATGCAGTAACAGTGCATAGCTGTACTTTTACTTTTTTATTTTGTTCTTTTGAGACAGTGTCTCAGTATGTAGTTCAGGCTGGCCTTGAACTCACAAGGACGCTCTTGCCTCAGCCTCCCAGGCGTGCACTAGCATGTCTGGCTTAGTAGTCTTACGAAGAGTTAGCAAATATAACCCTACATTATCCTATAAAAGATATTTATGATTTTAGTATGTGCTATTGTATATTTTAACAGCAAATTGAATTGATAGTAATAATTTGTTCATTATTCTTGTATTTTCTGTGTATCCGATGCAGTCTCAGCACGGATGGAAAGACTGAAGAACATACTCCTTTGTCTTCAAACTGCAGGTTCTAGATAGAGACACAAAAAGATAAGGATTGTCTGTAACAAAGTGTGACAGATACTGGAGGATAAGCACAGAGTGCCACAGAAAAAGAAGGGTTTAAACAGTCTCAGTGAGGCTGTGAGGGAGAGAACAAGTCAAAGGTAGTGAGGAAAGACTTCATACAGAGGGTAGCATTTAAGTTGAGCCTTGATAGCCGGGCCTGGTGGCGCACACCTATAATTC
>RJWT010017693.1:0-19237 GCA_004365215.1 Cuniculus paca | reverse complement strand
CATTTGGTCAATGGATATCATTCTTTAGAAAGAATTGTGTCCCATTGAATTGTTCCATGGATATACTATATAAATAACTTAATGAAAATGGGCCTGGAAAATGTGACCAACTAATTTTGATAGTTTATTCTGTTTACTGAAATTACACTTTAAAAAGTTAATTTAAGACAGTTATGCCGGGCATGGTGGTTCATGCCTGTAATCCCAGCACTCGGGAGGCTGAGACAGGAGGATCATTGTGAGTTTGGGACCAGCCTTGGCTACAAAGTGAGCTCAAGGCCAGCCTGAATGGCATAGTGAGACCCTGTCTCGACAAGACAAGGGCTGGGGATTTAGCTCAGTGACCTAAGCGCCTGCCTGGCAAGCGCGAGGTCATGAGTTCAATCCCCGGTGCTGCAAAAAAAAAAAAAAAGTAAGTTACAAGCCAGGCATGATTGCACGTGCCTGTAATTCTAGCAGTGAGAAAGGCTGAGGCAAGGAGATTATATATTTGAATATTGCCTGGTAAGTTAATGAGCTGTTACCTCAAAATACAGTGTTAGGCTTGCTAATTTTTAATGAGACCTTACCTCAGAATAAAAGTTCTAGGGATACAGCTCAGTGGCAAAGTGGTCTTTGGTTAATCCCCAGTATTGCCCAAAAATGATACTAAGAAACAAAAATTAATTCTGTATTCTGTATTCCTGTCAGGGAACCTATTGATAATCTAACTCCAGAGGAAAGAGATGCAAGAACAGTTTTCTGCATGCAGCTGGCAGCAAGAATTCGACCCAGAGATTTGGAAGAGTTTTTCTCTACTGTAGGAAAGGTAACATACTATTTGTTGGAATCACGTAGGTGGGAAGTGCAGGGCTGTAGGAATTGTCATTGTGGCAAATAAAAAGGAAAATGTATCTAAATACCAAAATTTCTCTTAGATTTAGGAATAGGGTGGATATATCAGCACATGCCTTTCAGTACTCAGGAGGCTGAGGCAGGAGAATTGTAAATTTGAGGCCAGCCTGAGCTACATATCGAGATCCTGTCTCAATTTTTTTTTATTTTATGTTTTTTTAAAAATTTTTTTGTGGGGATCTTTTTGAGACAGGGTCTTGCTATGCAGTTCAGGCTGACCTTATGCTCACTTTCAACCTTGCAACGATCCTCCTGCCTCAGCCTCTGGAGTGCTAGGATTACAAGCATGTGCTGCCACACCCAGCTCAAAAATTTTTTGTAATAGTGGAATTTGTTTTTGGTAACATTTCTATTTTCTTTTTGGTACGAGGACTCGAGGTCTCGACTTTGCGCTTGCCAGACAGGCGCTTGTGCCATTGAGTTATATCCCTGGCCCCATTCTATTTTCTACTTAGTTCTCTTTTCCATATCTGGAATTCAGGAGTTTCTCAGTGTAGTCAGCTTTTATCAAAAGATATAAATACAGACTGGGATGTATCACAGTGGAGTGCATGCATAGCATGTACCAAGACCCTGGGTTCATTCCTCAGCACCTGGGAAAAGAGACAAAATATATAAATAGAGGAGTGAGCTGGGTGGAGTGGTGTGTTTCTTATAGTCCCAGCTATTTGGGAAGCAGAGAGGAGGGGATTGGTGGAGGCCACCTTAGGAAGTTACTGAGAACCCTGTCTCAAAATAATAAAAATGACCGGGAATGTAGCTCAATGATAGTGTTCCTGGGTTCAGTCCCTAGGATGGCAAATAAATAAAGAAAGGAGGCTGTGTGTGAATCTGGGGGGTTTTAGCATGGATTTAACCTCCAGTACTGAAAAAAAGATTTTAGTATGCCGAAATGATACTAAAAAAAAAAACTTTGTTGGCCGGGCCTGGTGGCACGCATCCATAATCCCAGCACTCGGGAGGCTGAGACGGGAGGATCATTGCAAGTTCAAGACCAGCCTAGGCTACAAAGTGAGCACAAGGCCAGTCTGAACAGCATAACAAGACCCTGTCTCAAAAAGACAAGGGCCGGGGATTTAGCTCAGTGGTATAAGCACCTGCCTGGCAAGCACGAGATTGCAAGTTCTATCCCTGGTGCTGCAAAAAAAAACCCAAAAACTTTGTTGTATCAGTGATATATACTGTGTCAGTTTTTGAATTAATTTATATGACTTACAATGAATTGTTGCACAAACAACTCTCTTAACTGTGTTTTATTTTTAGGTTCGAGATGTAAGGATGATTTCTGATAGAAATTCAAGACGTTCCAAAGGAATTGCTTATGTGGAGTTTGTTGATGTTAGTTCAGTGCCTCTAGCAATAGGATTAACTGGCCAACGGGTTTTAGGAGTGCCAATCATAGTACAAGCATCACAGGTAATGTATCTTATTAAAAAATAGATCATTACTAGCCCTGGAAGCTTCCTGTTGTTTGGTATAGTGCTGTAGTGTCTTGAGCTTATTGCTATGAATCAGATGTTCTTGGTGCTTTTGTGTGTCTTTATTTTTGTTTTTTGTTTTTGGTAGTGGGAATCAAACTCAGGATCTTGTGATTGCCAGGCAAGGCACTTGTGCCGCTGAGCTATATCCTTGGCCCTGTGTGTCTATTATGATTACTTTGATACGCTATGTTCTGAATACCATTGTTTGTTTGTTTGTTTTTAGTTCAGATCCATTGTTTCATTTTAATGAAAGTTGTAAATACCTGTGTCATGAAAGAGACTTGAGTTTGGTAATGGTTTTTGATCTATTAGGCATTGAGACATCTAAGAATGTATTTTCTTTTTGACTTTCAAATGGAATATGACACTTTTGAAAAATACTTTCTGCTAGCCGGGGATTTCGCTCAGTGGTACAAGCACCTGACGGGCAAGCACAGCATAGTGAGTTTGATCTCTATACCAAAAAAAAAAACAGTCTTCTGCTTTCAGACTTCTGAGTAGCTTGAACTGTCATCATTTCTACCTTATTTTTTGAAAATAAACAGATGGCAATTTTATTTGCAGATTCTCTTGTAGCAAGTAAGCTAAATTTATTTCTCCTTTATTGGAACTCCATAGTTGTTGATTACTTTAGGGAAAATGAAATTAGCATTCATATTTAATTCCTTTTTTTTTTTTTTCGTACTGGGAGTTGAACTCAGGGCCTTGTGCTTTCCAGGCAGGCAGTGTGCTGCTAAGCTACATCCCCAGCCCCATATTTCATTCTTAATGTGTGAGAAATGGAATGCTGTGTTTCCATTGTGACAGCATCCCATGTATCAGGCTACTGATTTCTGTCACCCCAAGGTCAGCAAAAGTGACAAATATAGTGAAATATTTTGAACAGTTATATTACTTGGTGTTTAGAGCCCCCTGAGTAAATTATTGTGTGTGTGTGTGTGTGTGTGTGTGTGTGTGTGTGTGTTTGTGTCTGTGTCTCTGTGTCTCTGTGTCTCTGTGTCTCTGTCTCTCTGTGTGTCTTTTTGTCTTTTCGAGAGAGGATCTCACTATGCAGTTCAGGCTGGCTTGAGCTCACTTTGTAGCCCAGGCTGGTTCGAACTTGCAATGAACCACCTGTCTCCTGAGTGCTGGGATTACAGGTGTGCACCACCATACCTGGTTTGGAGTAAATTACTTTGTAATTCCACCTAAGAAATCCAATTAGTTCATCAAACTAGTGTGTGTGTGTGTGTGTGTGTGTGTGTGTAACTTACGGACAAGACAGAAATATGACTGGATATTACTTTTCGTTCTAACCAAACACTGTGTGACTGTAGCCAAATTTAGTTTTGTTTTGTCTTTTTTTTTTTTTTTTTGCCAAATTTAGTTTTTAACTTTGTGTGTGTCATCCTTGAGAGGTGGTAGGTTCTGCTTTTATATTTAAGAATATTTAATACTGAGTATGTGAACTAGACAGGAAAATAATTGTAGCTGTAATAGTGGCAGACAAACAATAGTGTTGGTGTGACTAAGTGAAAAGTAGCAAATTTTAATTCATGTAATACTGGTCTGCACCAGTTCACAGAAAATGGCCTTGTGTTAGACTGTAAAGTGACAAATACTCCTTAAGCTCTTTTTTATGGATATAATAACCATACCAAATGATTTGCTTGGTAATGTAGTTTTGATG
Organism: Cuniculus paca; assembly: GCA_004365215.1. Taxonomy (NCBI): domain Eukaryota; kingdom Metazoa; phylum Chordata; class Mammalia; order Rodentia; family Cuniculidae; genus Cuniculus; species Cuniculus paca. The sequence goes on along the minus strand of RJWT010017693.1, from coordinate 15,193 downwards.
TGTGTCCTGGCATAAACTTTATTTTCTCAAAAACTGGTAAAATGGCTGTTCTGAAAGTTTTTTTCATGCCTTGTTCCATTGCACTGTCTTGGCTACCTCAGTGTCCTCAGTTGATTGAAAACTTTTACATTTCGTATCATTTGGCTTTCGAGAAGAACTGAAGTTGCATACTGCCAAACAGTTTGAATAAGGTGAACGAGGATAATGCTGTAACATTTTTCTGAGACTGCCTTTCTGTTGAATAGCAGTCAGTAGCTGCATTCCTCAAATTTTTTTTAATGACATCTCATACAGATGTGAAAGAGGACTTCTATAACTGCTTCAGAAAGTGGCAGGACCAATGGGAAAAGTGTTTCAAGTAAAGCTGAAGGATTAAGTGGCGATGTACCTTTTTAATGTAAAAATTTTTAAATTTACACCTTCACTGTTTCGATCACTTCTACTTAGCATTTGACAATGGGATGTATTGTTTTTTAAGATTGAGAGCCTAATGTGGTTTTACAATTATTTCAGTATAATACAGTAAATGATTACTTTATATAAAAATATGTGCTCTCATACTATATTACGGTAAAATATATTTAAACATTTTAGTCACTATTAAATATACAGGTCAGTGCCGTTAATTATATTCCAGGATATTATAATCACTACTGTAAATCACCAAAACTTATTCTCAACTAATTGCACCCATTAAGTCATAATTCTCTATTTACACTTCTGTAGACCTTTGTAGCCTCTATGAATTTGTTTCTTCTAGAGAGTTCATATACATGAATTGATGCAACATTTTTTGTATCTGATTTAGATACATTTCTAATCTTTGATTTCAGTTGTCTTTGAGTAACCTGAGTCTGTTCAATATGGTTTCTGTTAGCCCTATATGATGTAGATCATGTTTTATTTTACTCATAGGCAGAAAAAAACAGAGCTGCGGCAATGGCAAACAATTTACAAAAGGGAAGTGCTGGACCTATGAGGCTTTATGTGGGCTCCTTACACTTTAACATAACTGAAGATATGCTTCGGGGAATATTTGAGCCTTTTGGAAGGGTAAGTCCAACTTTTTTGTTTTTGGGTTTTGTTTTGTTTTTTTTGTGACAAGGACTTGCTATGTAGTGCAGTCTGACGGTACAGCAGAGTGGTGGTGTTAAGGTATGTTGCTGGGAAAAGGAATGCTTTGGTTTGTGTTTTTTGTTTTTTGGGGTTTTTTTTTGGCGACAGGGAGTCTCCATGTAGCCCAGGCTGGCCTTGAACTTGGTTATGTAGCCCAGGCTAGTCTCAGACTCATAGTGATTCTCCTGCCTTAGCCTTCCAAGTGCTGGGATTACAGGTGTGTGCCACCACATCTGGTTTAAGTCCAGTGTCCACAGGAGATCTTTAGTTGGTACTTGAGTAAAATATAATAATGTACATTTGTCTGCTTAGTTAATTTTCTGTAAGATTAATACTGAGAGGAGTTGGCCAAGTGTGGTGGTTCACAGCTAATCCCAGGTACTTGAGTACTAAGGGAAAAGGGCTGAGTGTGGTGGTGCACACCTGTCATCCCAGCTCGTGGGAGGCTGAGGCAGGAAGATTGCCATGAGTTGGAGACGAGTTTGGGCTACATAGTGAGTTCAAGGCCAGTCTGGACTACAGAGTGAGATCCTGTCTCAAAAGAAAAAAAAACTTAAGGGCTAAGAATTGGAAGTTTGGGCCAGAGGCTTACTTAGCTCAGTGGCACAAGCGCCAGCCTGGCAAGTGTGAGGTTGTGAGTTCAATCCCCGGTACCAAAAAAAAGTAAGAATCGAAAGTTCAAGGCAAACATAGACTAAAATTACTGTGAAGAGCGAGTTCCATCTCTAGTACTGCAAAAAAATAAGGGAATGTTTGTGTAAGATTTTCTGACTTCTTAGATTGATAGAACACTTGAGAGACTGTAAAGATAACCTATTAGTTTTATTCATAATAACGTAGTCATGTCTAATAGGTGTCCGAATCATTTGTTTAAAAATCAACATGAAAACTTGATACAGTGCATGATTGAAATCCCAGCATTTGGGAGGCAAAGGCAGCTGGATTGCTCCAAGTTTGAGGCCAGCCTGACCTAAATAGCAAGACCCTGTTTCCAAAAAATTTTTTAAAAAACATGAATAAAACATTGTGAGGTGGTACATTCCAGTAATCTGAGCAGTGAGAGCGGCTGATACACAAGTGTCACTGATTTGAGCTGCGCATGGACAAATAGGCAAGACACTGCCTCAGTAGAAGAGAATTGGGGATGTAACAAAGTATTTGAGGAAACTTGGGTTAAATCTCTGTTAATACTGGGTTACTGAAAATAAAAGTACTGTACATTCTTAAAAATTTATTTTTTTATTGGTACATTTTAGGCATACATAATGGTATCCTTCGTCATAGGGAATTTGTACCTGTACATGATAAATCTTACTACTGCTTTTTTCCCCGTTCCCTACCCTGTCAGCCCTTCTTACTTACAAAAGCTGTGTTTCTATTTCTTTTTTATCTAGGCACTTCTTTCCTTTTCCCAGTATCTGTTAATGTGTATTTGTTCTTATTTACACTTCCAATTTCTCACACTAGAGAAACAATGTAATATTTACACATGTGTCTGATTTATTTCACTTAAGAGCATTGTCTCGAGCTGTATCCATTTACCTAGAAATAGCTCAAGCTTATTCTTTATGGCAGAGAATACTCTGTCTAAAAACAAAAACAAAAAAAACATGCTGTCAAAAACAAAAACACATCTTTGTCAATTCATCAGCTGATGGGCATTTGGACTATTTCTAAGATTTTGGTATTACAAACTGTAATGCTGTGCATTTGGAGCAAGAGGTGGTTTTGTTTTTTTTTGAACAGAGACGTTTTGGCGGGGAGGAATTTTTTTTGGAGAAAAATGTTAGGGATGTATAGAAATGTTTCACTAAACTGGGCCTGGTGGTGCACGCCTGAATCCCAGCACTCAGGAGGCTGAGACAGGAGGATCGTTGTGAGTTCGAGACCAGCCTGGGCTACAAAGTGACCTCAAGGCCAGCCTGAACAGCATAGTGAGACCCTGTCTCAAAAAGACAAGACCTGGGGATTTAGCTCAGCGGCCTAAGCACCTGCCTGGCAAGTGCGAGGTAGTGAATTGGATCCCTGGTGCCACAAAAAAAAGAAAAAGAAAAAGAAATGTTTCACTACTAAATTAAAGAATTAAAATTATTTCTGTCCATTTGGACTTCATTTTACAATAGACATTTTATTTTGAAATAAACGTGACTGTTAAAAGTTTGAAAGTCATTGTGTGGCTGTTAATAAAATCTTGGGTATCGTTGTATATACCCACTCACTGCTAGTATAAAGATTACCCTTGGCTGTGCTTCTCAGTGTAATTTTTATGTTTTCTCTTTATAGAAGGCTTAATTGGGTTGATGTGTACTTTACAAATCAGGTGTTTAACCTGTTGAGAGTTAACAGTTTTGTGAGTTTTATTTGTAAATTTTTGGGTTTTTGTTTTTTAAGACAGGGTCTTGCTATGTAGTTCATTGTGGTTTGAACTCACTGTGTAGCCCAGGATGGCCTCAAACTGGTAATTATCCTCCTGCCTCAACCTGCTGAGTGCTAGGATTACAGGCACATACCGCCACTCCTGGCTTCTATTCATAGAGTTGTATAATTGATCAGTATATCCAGTATTGTTTTAGCTAACCAAGTAAGTGTGTGTCATATAACTGAGAAGTAATGTTTGGTATTTTTAGTGTAATGGAAAGGAAACATGTTCATCTTGTTCACATTTCTGGTTGTATTTAAAGAAGAGGATCTCATTTTCAGTTTTTTGTTTTTTTTTTTTTTGAGACAGGATCTCACAGTGCAGTTTAGGCTGGTCTTTAATTCACAGAAATTCTCCCTCAGTTTCCCGAGTGCTGGCCTTACAGGCCTGTGCCACCATCCCCGGTTTAATGTTACCATTTGGAGGCAAAATTAATTATTTGGTGCTCTGGATAGAAGCTAGGGCCTTGCACATGGTAAGCTGTAATTTTACCACTGAACTATGTGCCCATTCCTTGTTTTATTTCAATTTTTTTTTTTAGTACTAGGGATTGAACTCATGATCTTGCGCTTGCCAGGCAGGCACTTATGCACTGAGTTAAATCCCTGGCCTCAATTTTTTTCTTAACTCCAGTGTATGACTTGCTTTAACAAATTTTAGGCCTTTGCAAGTGTTTTTGGATGGAAAGTTGAAATTCCTTGTAAGAAAAGAAGGGTTTTCTGCATTAGTGAAACCCATATCTTGTGGAATAAAATACTTATGCTATTTCCTTTTTGACTTTGGTAATAATTAAGTCTTTCTATTTCAGATTGAAAGTATCCAGCTCATGATGGACAGTGAAACAGGTCGATCTAAGGGATATGGATTCATTACAGTAAGTGATCGCCATTAGTAATGTATAAAATTTTCTTCTGAGATGTTTTTTCTGTGTATGTAGTTCAGGCTGGTTTTGAACTCACTATGTCTTCCAGGCTGGCTGTTACCTGAGACAATCTTCTTGCCTCAGCCTTCTGAGTGCTAGAATTACAGGCATGTGCCACTATACCCAGCCCCCTACATTGTATAACATTTTTATTTCATTTTATTTTTATTTTATTTATTATTTATGTGTTTATTTTTTGAGACACAGTCTCCCTGTCTAGCTCAGGCTAGCTTTGAACTCACTGTGTAGCCCAGGCTGGCCTTCAAACTTGTGGCAATCCTCCTGCCTCAGCCTTGAAAGTGCTGGGATTACAGGTGTGCCACCATGCCCTGCTGAAATTTAATTAGCAAAAGTATATTGGTTATTGACAGTGAGCAAGAAGGCCTGGTTAATTTTTTTAAGTGATATACTAGGCTGATGGTACCCATTTTATTTCTTTAATCTTTTGTTTGGCCATGTGTGTCTCAAGTAACAGTCTCACTGTGTAGTTCAGGTTGTCCTTGAAGTCATTTTGTAGTCCAGGCTGGCCTCTACCGCACAGCAATCCTGCTTTAGCCTGGCTACTGCTTTGATTGCAGGTGTGTTACCATACCTGGCTGGGATCGATGGATCAATCTTTGTTTGGGTTTTTTTTGTTTTGTTTTGTTTTTGGTACTTTTTTGGTACCAGGAATCGAACTCAAGACCTCATGCTTGCTAGGCAGGCACTTAATCCTCTAAGCTAAATCCCCAGCTCTTTGATTCTTTTTAATAAGTAGCAGTGTCTACTAAATCTGACAGACCTTTAGGAATTTTTCTGTACTATATCCAGGTTGGGTTTTTGGTTTTTGGTTTTTTATTTTTTATTTTTTGGTTTTTTTGAGACATGGTCTCACTCTGTAGTTCAGGCTGGCCTCGAATTCATAGTGATCTTAGTGATCTTTCTGCCTCACCCTCTGGAGTGCTGGGATTATAGGTGAGTGCCACAGTTCCTGGCTTTATATCCAGTATTTATGGTCAAATTTTGTGTTGTGTTGTATTATGTTTGAGAGGCTTGCTATAGAGTTCAGGCCAGCCCTCAATGCACTATGTAACACAGGCTGGCCTTTAACTCCACCTTCCCAGTGGTATGATCACGGGTGCACCACCACTCCCAGCTGTGTGGGCAGTTTCATTAGCTTTTCATATAATGAAAAGTTTTACTTCATTTTCTGACTTCCTAAAAATGGCACATTTTCTTTTTCTTTTTCTATTTTTGCCTTCATTGAGACAGGGTCTCACTATGCAGTCAGGCTGGCCTTAAGCAAAGATTCTCCTGCCTCAGCCTCCCAAGTGCTGGGGTTACAGGCATGCATCACCATGCCTAGCTCAACACATTCTTCACAGTTAAAGTGAAACATTGTAGCCAGGCATGGTGGCATAATTTCAAGACCCACTGTGGCATCTAAGTGACTAACTAGCGAGACCTTATCTCAAAATTTTAAAAAACTGAAATAAAAAAATAGGTTTCTGTCGTAAATGAATAGTTAGCTTTTGCACTAAACTCTTGGCAGGAGGAAGAGCTCACCAAAGGTCGGTCGGTCGGTCGGTCGGTCGGTCGGTCTGTCTGTCTGTCTTTCTTTCTTTCTGTTTTTGAGACAGGGTCTTGCTATGCAGTTCAGGCTGATCTTGAATTCACTGGGTGGCCCATGCTGAGGCAATCCTCCTGCCTCAGCTTCCCCAGTGCTAGGATTTCTGTCTTTTTTTTTTTTTTTTTTGGTCTTTGAGACAGGTCTCACTATGCAGTTCAGCCTGGCCTTGAGCTCACTTTGTGGCCCAGGGTGGTATCGAACTTGCAGTGATCCTCCTGCTTCAGCCTCCTGAGCGCTGGGATTACAGGCATGTGTCACCATGCTAAGGTTTTGTGTCTAATGTGTCTGTTAAGCTTTTTTTTTTTTTTCCGAGTATTTAGTTGTTACGTTTTTGTTAGTGGGTTAGTTTTATTAGAAGGCTGTTTTACCTTAATACAGCGATATATTTGTAGAATAGATTACATACATACTAAAAATTGTATTTTAATGTTTTGTAGGTACTATGTGTAATTATTGAACTTACTTCAGTATTAGTAATTATTTTTAAGTGTTTCAGTGAAAGATTTTAGCTGTGGAATGAATGTCGAATTATTTTCCATCTGCATAAACGACTAACCAACAGATCTGCATAAGTTGTGGTCTGACTTGTATCTTATGTTACTTATATCTTCAAGCGTGAACCTTTCATCCACCCAGTAGTTATTATTTTTTTCCAGTAGTTATTATTGAGTGCAATAATGGACTCAGTGTTTACTATAGGGTATGTATGTGTGTATTAGTAAATTTTCAATTTCTTCTCTTCTCACTAGTTTTCTGACTCAGAGTGTGCCAAGAAGGCTTTGGAACAACTTAATGGATTTGAACTAGCAGGAAGACCAATGAAAGTTGGTCATGTTACTGAACGTACAGATGCTTCTAGTGCTAGTTCATTTTTGGACAGTGATGAACTGGAAAGGACTGGAATTGACTTGGGAACAACTGGTCGTCTTCAGTTAATGGCTAGACTTGCAGAGGGTAAGTTTTTTTATAATTTATTTTAGGTATGGTGGTGAAAAACAAAAGTGTAAAGTAAGAAATGAAAAGCGGCGGGGTGTATGGTAGTGCACATCTGTAATGCTAGCTGCTTAGGCTGTAGCAGAAGGATCAGACTCTAGGCTAGCCTGGGAAACCTGGCAAACACTCTTGCAAAGTTACAAATAAAAGGAGTTGTTTTGGAGATAGAGCATCCTGGTTTCAATCCCTAGTAAAAAAAAAACAAGTGGAAAAATAGTGCTTTTATTTTTGAGGTTGATGTTGTCTTTGGGCAGCACATAGTTTCATGCATTGATGTTGTAATGTAACATGGTTATTGATGATACAGTTAAAAGTGCCATAAAACAAATGTATTTCAGGATTTCTGGCTAAATAGGCATCGTAATGTAAAACTGCAATTCTGTGACTGTGGCAGGCTGAGGATTGCAAGTTTCAGTTCAGCCTAGGCAATTTAATGAGTTAGCAAGACCATCTTCAGATAAAAAGAAAAAAAGGGCTGGGGATGTTGCCCAGGGTGAAGGTCAAGTTCAACCCCATTATGTCAGCCCCCCATCACAAAAAAGTTGTATTTTTGCTCTCTATACTATTTACATCACCATATTTAGGGAGAAATTACTTGCGTAATTTGTTTTAGTGTGATAACTGGTAGTGCACACTCATGAAACTTTGCTCTTAAGATTTGTTCTTTTACAGGTACTGGTTTACAGATTCCACCAGCTGCACAGCAGGCTTTACAAATGAGTGGCTCTTTGGCATTTGGTGCTGTGGCAGGTAGGAATTGAATCTTTTCTAATTTGAAATCATTTTTTTCATCTAATTCGAAAATTTGCCAAATTTTTGCATTTAAAAGGACTAACTGAGAATTCAATTCATCAAGTACTTTTAGCATATGTGTTCATGTAAGGAAGTATAGATTTAGGATAGAAGTATTCACTAATCAAAAATAAGCTGTAAGAATAATTTTGTAACCTGTATCCCAGTTGAAATTTGTCAGTTTAGCTCTTACTAAATTTTGCTTTTACCGAGTACATTTACTACTGTTCGAAAGAAAACTTTCATTGTGATGTTTATGTTTAGAAAAAACTGATACATACCCTTAAATCAGGCTTTTTTTAAAACAGTTGCTGTAGCAAGAGTGTATTAAAGTTCTTAGAGAAGGGAGAATTTACAATTTATTAGACTTAAGGGGTTCGTTCAGTTCATGAAAATTCCTCTTATTCTAGAGTTTAGTTATCTGAAGTTTGTTTTTACGAATCTTGACATTCACTTAAATCTCAGAGCTACTATAGAATTAAATTTTGAAGTGTGAAAGACATCACTTTTTGGACATGGACAGATCATTTGTATTTTAGATGTAGAGTGATAGCAAAACCTTATCCCAATACAGTATGGTAATTTCTATGTAGTGTTGGTCCTTTGATCTTATTTACAAAGGGAGACAAGTCTGACATGGCAGTGCACACCTGTTATCCAAGAACTCTGGAGGCTGAGCCAGGGCAGTGGCCTCGAGTTTAAGGCCAGCCTTAACAAAGTGAGACTTTGTCTCTAAAAATCCCCAAAGAATAGTTGAGAATTACATGTAAGGTGTCATCATTAAAAATATGAAAACATCGTGATTATTTCTTGATTTATATTTAGATGCAAAGTTCATCTAATTAAAGGGGAAATTATGCTTTTGTATAAGCATTTATTAAGAAACTGGTATCTTTCATTGTTTAGACTTCTTAATAGATATCCAAAGTATGGGTGTACAGTTGGAGACCCTCCTTTGGTCTTTTCCTTCTTATCAAGTTGTATACTTTACATTTGAAAAATGTTGCGTAGTTTTTAGAATTCACGTCAGCTGTGGCAGCATATTAAGTGTAAAATCAGCTTGGCTGGGCATGGTGGTGCACGCCTGTAATCCCAGCACTTGGGAGGCTGATGCAGGAGGATTGCTGCAAGTTCGAGACAAGCCTGGGCTACATAGTGAGTTCAAGGCCATCCTGAATTACACCTTGTCTCCAACAAATGAAAAGTAAAAAAGTAATCATAACTGTTGAGGGATTTTGTATTCGGCAGAAGTTATTTGGTAACTCCCCAAGTATATAGCTGCTATTTATTTGGTTCTAGTACATACTCGTATTTGACTTTTAAAGTAAGTATTAGCCATTTAATTATTTACAGTGAATTAATTGTCATTGTATGCCACTTCGTGGGTGTGATTGAAAATAATTAAGTAAACTCGTCTCTTCCAGAAATATAACCTCTTAATGGTTTGGAAGCTATTTTGAAAACTGTCTCCCACTATTGCTTTCCATTGCTCAGGTCATTATTTGAGAATGTAGAAAATGTTTGATTGTAGGTATTTTACCAGAAGATAGTGAAAAAAGTTTGTTCCCTGCCTTCATGAAATTGATACAGTGATAATAGGATGTATTTTAAAATGAAGTTTCCTTTGGATATTAAATACATTCATTTGTTGAATCAAATCTCTTCATCTAATTAAAGATATTTTCAGTGTCAAGCACACTCACATACATCACATATTATTTTTCTTACAATGTTGTATAAGTATAACTCCGTGGGCATTCCCTATAGTTTAGATTAAATTTGGCTGGTTGTGATCAACCAAAATTCCAAAAGTCCATATGGATTTTGTGGATACAGTCACTACTTTGTGTCTTGCAGTATATACTTGTTATATTCCCTTTTTAAAGTGTTTGAGATGATTTTAAAGATTGCTTGTTTTTTTACATTCCTTATGAATTTCTTCCTAGAGAGTAATCACTTAATTTTTATGTAAGTATTTATAATTGAATATTTCTGTGCAGAATGCTACTTATTAAAACACAGATAACAGCCTCTGCCCCCTCCAGTTGGCTGTGGTAGGAGGATCACAAGTTTGAGGGAGCCCAGCATTCTGGCCAGTTCAGTTGCCAAGCTGGCAAGACCCTGTCTTAAAATACTGTTACAGAGCGTTGCAGATGTGGCTTAGTAAAGGCCCTGGGTTTATTCCCAGTATCTCAAAAGAAAAAACAGAAAAAGACTTTTTACACATAACTCACTAAGTTGCTACTCGTTTACCATGATTGAGGCACTATTCCCCAAGTTTTGTGTGGTTTTTTTGGTATCGGGCATCAGAATCGGGACCTTGCACTTGCTCAGCAGGCCCTATGCCACTGAGCTGTATCTCTGGCTTCTGTAGTCCCCAAGTTCTTAAAGCTGTTGTTATGAAACTAATCATTGGTTGTCACTGTATCTATGTTTACTATATCTTGGTTGGCCTTTGCTAAGACGGATTAGAAGCTTTATGAAACCCATGCTTTGTTTCTAAATTGTCAGAAATGGCTTGGAAAATCATTTAAAATGATTGGGATTTTTTTATACTTAAGAGCATGGATTTCTGATGTATATACTTTTTTCCCATTTTAGGAAAAAAGTCAAATTGTGTTATTTAAAAGTTTATTGACTGTGTACCTATGGTCATATCTTCAAGTTCCTTCAGTATACACCAGTTATATTTCTTCAGCTCCTTGAGATGCCAATTTTGAGCACCTAGGACGCAGGTATTATATCCCAATACAATTTGGGTTGCAGACCCTTCTACATTTTTGCCTATTTTTTATGATTGTTTTCATCCCCAGGAAGACACCCAGTTGAATCACATTTTAATGAAAATCACAATAACTAGATGTTTATATTTTTCTTATATATACAATATCATAAACCCCATAACTCATTTTTGCCCATGAATTTTCAGAGTAGGTCAGGAAACATTATGCTACTTGGATTGTCACTTTCTCTACTAGACAAGACAAATTAAATGTTATTACAAGCACTTAAAAAAATTCATTCTTTTTGGAGAAGTATCTTTTCCAATGGTGATACTCATTTTAAATTGGCAGATCTTTACATAACAGCCTTTGGATTCATACTGTTGTGTTCACTCTTTTTAAAGTATAAAATCTTTAATGCCACTAATTTTTAAAAGTAAATGATTGAATTTTCCCAAGTACTTGGAATTGAATTCTCAAGATCAGGGTTTTTCACACATTATCTGACCGGTGTGCTCCCCTTTCCCCATTTCCCATTATTTCCAGTTGAAGAATAGTGTAGTAGAGTGCATTTGAGATAAGAAGTAATAGGAATAGGAAGAACACATAAGTTTCCTAGGGTGAAAGGGGGAAAAAAGACCCCAAAACCTTGTCAATGAGGAATGGGGAAGGAGGTTTTGCTGCCAGGTTTTGCTAAGTTCATTTTTATAAACCCTGCTACTGTAGTCCTCTTTTTATTAATGCTTTCCTGACATTTACCCTGTTAGTTGAGGCTCTTCATTGTTCCTGCACTGAGCTGTAGAATTCTCTTTTGTTATAGATTTGCAAACACGACTTTCCCAACAGACTGAAGGTGAGTTGAACTGTTAATTTATTTTGTTGTTTTTGAAATAGAATTAAATTCAGTAAGCCTTAGTTGTGTGTATCATTTCGTATAGTATTTTATATGTAATATTGTCAGAATGACACAGTGGTATATACATACATTAGAGTCTTAGAGTTCAGAATATATATTTGTTTGTTTGTTTGTTTATTTATTTATTTATTTATTTATTTATTTATTTATTTATTTTTGCGGCACCTAGGATTGAACTCGTGACCTCGTGCTTGCCAGGCAGGCACTTAGGCCACTGAGCTAGATCCCCGGCCCTTGTCTTTTTGAAACAGGGTCTCACTATGCTGTTCAGGCTGGCCTTGGGTCACTTTGTAGCCCAGGTTGGTCTTGAACTCACAATGATCCTCCTGTCTCAGCCTCCTGAGTGCTGGGATTATAGGCGTGAGCCACTACACCCGGCTAGTTCAGAATATTTAATACAATGGACAATGAAGATTAAAATGTCCATACTTGTGTTGCTTTAGTTTGTTTGAAATTTTCAGTCTTGGGCTGAGGGTGTAGTTCAGTGGTAGAGTCTTAAGCCTAGCACTCTATCCCAGCACCTCTCACCGATCCCCCAAAATAAAACTCCACCTCAGCTTTGAATGTTTTGTGTTTATCAGTTGTGTTAATATCTTAAGTTGCATATAAAAATAAAGAAATAACTTCATTTGATAATTAGTAGAGATGTCTTTCAGAACATAGAATAATCTGAATGTATTTTCGCATTATGAACCAGGAAAACTGAATTTTTGTTGTTAAGAAATGGTACTGTCAGTGATTCACATAAGCTGATATCAAACCATAAGAATGTTTATTTAGACCTAGATTGCATGTGCATTGATTGAAACTTTTTAGAAAAGTAGGCTATGAGTTCTTGTTTTTAATTATCAAATAAATGTCTGAATTTGGCAGAAAGAACATTTTGCCACTGAAGTTTGGTACCATCTTTAACGTATGTAAAGTTCTGTAGAGAAATGGTTTTATATGAAAAATGTACCTTGTTCTTGATAGTAAAGAATTAAACACAGTTTAAATTTTTCCTGTAAATGAGTGACAGTGGTTCTCAGAAAATTTTTGTTAATGGATTTTAATTGTTTTTAGTATTCATAATGCATAGTATATTATAAATTTTAGAAAGTAGAAAAATTGTCTTCCTCAGTTTTGCTGAGACCTGTTTACCCAGCACATTTGCATTTGTATTTTGATTACCTACACAGATTGATTTCCAGTTTTTTCTTAGTTATGCTGCCGTAGTCTTTATATCACGTTGAACTCTCGAGCTCATGTGATGATGTTCCTTACTCCATCTCCAGAGATTCTGAGACCACAGGTGTGCACACTGTGCTCAACAATTTTGATGACTGTTTAAAACTATCTTCCAGTAAAATTGGATGATAGCATTTTCAGCATTTTTTATCTAAAACAAAGCTTTATGTAAAAAATAACTTGTTCATTGAAGGAAATACAAAGCAAGCAATCAGAAACAATCATTCTTTTCTGATACCTTTCATGCACTGCCCTGTTATGTTCAGTGGAAAATTTCTGGTACTTCCTCAGGTGATCGTTCATTTTAATTACCATGATTTGTTAATGCATTGTTTTATCCTTAGCTTTGTTTGTTGTTATGCAATGGAATGAAATTTGGTCAGATAATATGATAACGGTGAGTTGTGTAACAGCTACTGGGTTTTTTTTTGTAAATCACATAAAAGCATTGGAGCAACTCTTGGAAACTGCTCTAATTTTGTGTATGTGTTTTAAATTTGAATTTTATATTGTCTAGTATTTTGAAATTACAGTAGTTGATATTGCATATTCTACATACATGCTCTTTTTAGTACTATTTTGATTGGTTTATTGTTCTCAGACATTACTTTGTGGCTGGGCTTGAATTTGAGATCCTTCTGCTTCAAGCCTCCTTAGCTGGGATTACAGGCATACAGCAGTGTGCCCAGCTTTTGTAGTATTTTTTTATATTGTGCTCTAAATAGATGCAATCCAACATTAATTTAACATACAGCTTGTTTTCCTAGGAAGTAAAATCTTACATGTCTGAATTTTATCCATCTTATTCTTAAAATTTACTTTGATTAAAGGTTATTTTTGTATTAAAGAAAGTATAGATCCATGGGCCAAAACCTAAGAAGTACAGATAGGGTATAGGTTTATTTGACATTTTAAAAGACTGCATTTTTATCCTCTCCCTCAGTTTGATACAAACTAGCTGTCCTAAAAATCAGTATTCCATTTTATCCTGTCTGGATTATGTATTAAGATTTTTGTCTAATTGAATTACTACAGATCACAAAAATTTAAATTTCCTTACAAAAGCACTACTTGCAAATTTCTGCATGTCTGCTTTTTTAATATAGGATTGCCCTGGTTTTCTGGCAATTAAAATTGAGTATAGTCTACATCTATCTGAATTCCTCCCCTACTACTAAATGAAATTATATGGGTGGAAAAATATTACATCTGTACTAATCATGTACAGCCTTTTTTCCTTGTCTTTATTTCCTGGCCAAGTTTCTATTGTTTCTAGAGATGATACAAAGTACAGTGATGTTAACAGCAGTATTTCAGAAGGTAGGTTAGTGAGATGAGAAACTAGGGAAGGTAAATTGGTGAAGTCACATCCCTACACACACTGGGATAGGTTTTTTTCAGTTGTTAATTATCAGGGACACTCATACATTTTCCATGAAACTAACTTTTCTCTCTCAATCTTTTTTAGCTTCAGCTTTAGCTGCAGCTGCCTCTGTGCAACCCCTTGCAACACAGTGTTTCCAACTCTCTAATATGTTTAACCCTCAAACGTAAGTATCTTTTATCAAATTTATTTTTGTGTCAAGTTGAAAAAGACATACTGTGAAAGCCTTAAAGGATACTGTCATATATTTCAATTGAAACTGTGCAATAATTTTGGGGAGGTTAACATAAATTCTCTTTGGATACATTTATTTGTTAGATTGGAATTGAACCAAAAAGTGAGATTGTATGTTGTATATGTTTTTTTGTATTTCATTTTGCTTTGCTTTGTTTTGTTTTTTGAAGCAGTGAACTCTCTCTATCCCAGGCTGGTCTTGAACTTGAGGGACGATCCTCTTGTCTATGCTTTAATACTGGGTTATTGGTGTATAGGAGTATGTTACCTTGCCCAGCTCTGTATACAAATTTCTATGTATTTAGCTTTTTAAAAGTTTGGTACCAGCACTCAGGAGGTTGAGGCAGGGGGATTGCCTTGTTCGAGGCCAGCCTGGTCTACATAGTGAGTTCAAGGCCAGTTTTGTTTCAAAAAGACCTACATAAATAAATAAATGGTTCTGTATTAGTGCATAATGATTACACTCACCATGGGGAGTTGGTATATATTACATCTTTTTACTTCTGCTTTCTCTCTTCTCCCTCCTCACCTAAGTAGTTTTCTGTAAAGTTTGCACAGTATATAGTCCCATTGCGAATTTACCTTTTACCTGTTTTTGTCTTTGAAATTAAAAATCTCTTGGTCTGACGGCAGAAAAGGATATTTTAAGTTTTTCTTCCATTAATTGATACTATGAATTTTTCAGTATATTAGTAGATTTTTTCAGTGTTTTATTTTTTAATTTTTTTTTCACGGCACTGGGGATGGAACTTATGACCTTGCACTTGCCAGGCAGACGCTTAGGCTGCTGAGCTAGATCCCTGGCCCTGGTGTTTTTTGAGACAGGGTCTCACTATGCCATTCAGGCTGGCCTTGAGC
>RJWT010017692.1:7698-19324 GCA_004365215.1 Cuniculus paca | reverse complement strand
GGCCAGCAGTTCTGCCCCAGCAATGGCAAGTGGACTGGGGCTACGTGCCAAGAGGAAAGAAGCCGGTGGGGAAAGCTCTCTCTGTCAGCCTCTTTTCTGCCCCGTGAAATTCGTGCTCTTCTCAATAAGCCCATGGCCTTACTGTTTAGAATCCCAGGACATTTTTGTGATGAGACATTGTTGCTTAAACTTGGAGTATGCAGCAAAGGAAAAGTTAAATACTGTGAAGGGCTCATGGTAACATCACTTTCAACAATTTTCAAAATACCCAGAAGAAGAATTTCCTAAAGAAAAAGAAAAATAAATGGAAGTTTATAATCATGTAACCAGGTAGATAATAATCTTCAAATTGGGTTATAAAGGGAAAATACAGACATAGCCATATATATCAGTGCTCCTATTTAAGCCGCTATTACATCCATAAAATTTCCAATTTTGTTCAGTTAAGATAAAATATGAAACAGATATTTTATTCTTAAAATACATAATCTTGTGGTTTATTTGGTTTACATTTAGATATTTTAAAAGTACAAATATAGCCAGGCATGGTGGCTCACACCTGTAATCCCAGCAGTGGGGAGGCTGAGGCAGAAGAATCATTGCAGGTTCGAGACCAGCCTGGGCTACAAAGTGAGCTCAAGGCCAGTTTGAACTGTATAGTGAGACCCTGTCTCAAAAAAAAAGTACAAATATAACATTTATGAGTTGGTTTTGTTTTAAATACTATATCCAGAATCATTTACACAAAATAAAAATGATTATTTCCAGGTAGTTTCAGGTCTTCTCTCAATTATCTTTACATAATTATTACCATATATTACCTACATGAATTAATGGATTCATTGTATTTTCATACATGCACATATTTGATCATGTTTGATCATGTCTGTCCACTCTTTTTCTACTCCCGCCATGTCTCCAGCACCTTCCCCAGTCTCTAATTCCTCTTCTACCTCTTATACTTTCAGGTACTTTTTTTAAGTTTCCACTTATATTCTCTCAATTTTATTTTGTAATTTTTTTTCTTTTTTTTTTTGAGACAGGATTTTGCTATGCAATTCAAGTTGGCCTTGACCTCACTATGAAGCCGAGGCTGGCCTCAAGCTCACCAGCAATCCTCCTGCCTAGGTCTTCCAAGTACTGGGATTACAGGCATGCACCACCACGCCCGGCCTCAATCACTTTTTAGTGAAATCGAGGATATGTACCCAGAAACCTAGTAAGTTCTCCAGATTCCTTTTAGTGAGTCAGGGTCTCACTATATAGCCCAGGATGGCCTTGAACTTGTTTATGTAGCCCATGCTGGCCTCAAACTCACAGTGATCCTCCTGCCTCAGTCTCCTGAATGCTGGGATGACAGGCGTGCACCACTATGCCTGTCTCAGTTCTCTAGATATCTGAATGATATTAGACTATGATTAACTTCATAAAATTGAGGACTCAATTATACTGCAACTTATACACATGCTTTTTACCTAGTGGAGTACATTTTCTTTCATCTGAGTTTGGCAAATTGAAATAAGATTTTATTCATAAGTTTTTGTTGAACTAAAATATAAAAAATGGTAAGGGAAGAAACAAAATTAAAGAGAAGAACAATGACTAAGGCAAGATAGATAAAGAGTAGGAAAGATTAACCTAGTGCAATGCCCTGCTTAAGCATATAGTAACATCTAATGTTGATTACCATCAGGAGGAGTGTGCTCAAGAGAAGTACTAGAAGCCTTCCATAAACACACAGCCGGGTCTCAATGACAGTTTTTAACCTGTGTCCCAGAGAACTTCTCTGAGAGCCATGATACTGGAGTGGCAGGGATGCAGGAAGAACTCTGAAAGAGCCCATCTTGCTTCACACAAAATATGAAGTTCTCTGTTGTATTTGCTTAGGTTTCTGTTCAGAGTTTATTAAAAATGGTACCCTGACCATTAAAAGCCACTGAGATATATCGGTGGCAAGGAAAGTAACTGAGGAATGGACTTTTTTTTAGAAAAGAATTATCTCTAAATTATCTCAATAAATTCTCCTTAAAATTACTTAGCATTCCTCAAGCACAAAGGCTGGAGATGCGTTGGGTTAAAGGGACTATAATCTGGTTAATCAAAATTGAAACAAAATAAAGTATATGTAAATAATGAAATAATTGGTTGCTTCAAACATAACAACATGGAACTGACTGTATAATAATTGCCACACCAAAAGAAAGAGCTTAGTAACTTCTAAATAATTTTTTAAAACATTATATTAAGGTATATAAATGTAAAAATTAGAACATATTTACTGTACAAGGGGATTTCTCCAGAAATATTCTCAAAAGAAGAGTTAACTCTTCTGAAGATGTTCTTGAACTCATCAAAGATACCAAGAGATCCATCAATATTTTCTGGCATGCTAAATGTAAAAAAGAGGGGAAAAATTAAAGCCAGTACATATTTAATTAAAGGAAATGGATATACAATTACACAGGAAAAGATCAAATACTGTTTTACATCTAGTAATCACAAAATTTGCTGAAGAAACAGCAAGATAACTAAATCAAAATTGACCTACCAGTGACAAAAACAATATTCTTTTTTATTTTTTATTTTTAAACATTAATTTTATATTTTGTTTTATTTTTGAAATTTTTATTCATTTATTTTTAAAAAAACAATATTCTTAAACATCTATAGGCCATGACTAAACTAAAGGCATTCTTTAAAGGAGCATAAATCAGTAAAGTATTTGCTAGATAAACTGACACTCATCCCCATGCCATAAAATAGTCTGTTATCTTCTCATTCTGAAATGTTTAAATTATAACTATCATTTACTGCATGGAAAATTGAATGACAGAACTAACAGTAGAAATATTAAAGGTTGTTATGTATATACTTAAATATCATAAACTAGTTTGAACATTTTCTTTATTTTACTAGTTTAGGATGAAACATAAATAATGATATATAAAAATTCACAGAATTCTTTGCAATAGATAGTAATTATTTATAGAGAACTGTATAGTGTTCTAAGTAGATTTTTCACATGGATTATCTCAGCTGACCCTCACCAAGAAACAAAAATCTAAGAATCAATTATTACCTCCACTTTACACATGACAAAAAATCCTGAATTAAACCTTGAGATGTATTTTAAAAGAATGGTAGTTTTGGAAGACCGGAAATCAGAGAACAGAAGCACCCTGTTTTGAAAAGGCAGTGTGTGGATATGTAGTATAACAGGAGGAATGTTGAGGAAGAGAACTTGCAACAAGAGCATAAATTAGCATAGACTTTATTCTATAAGAAATATGAACCCATTAAAGGCTTCTGAGTAGGAAAGGAACACTGTAGTGTGCTTAGATGTTTTTTCAGTTCAAAACTGACATGTTTTAATTTAAAATAAAGAAATAGACATACACAACTATATAACTGCTTCAGTATACTACTGAAGATTCAATGTCCTAAAGTACAAAACTACAAATAGGAAAAAAATCCATAATGGCAAAGATGGACAGGGAAGGAGGCATGGGGGATGAGAATAGAGGGAGGGCAGTGAGCACTGGGGAACAGGTGAAAGATTAAAACCTATTTCTTGAAGATAAAGAAGTAGATGGACAAAAAAGAAAGCTGCAGCCTAGAATTCCTTTGAATTATAAAAGAGCTTGGAGTATTGGGAGCCAATCTGTTTCTCTAAAGTTGGGAGAGGAAGTAAGAGTGTAGCTGAAAGCATAGAAATTAATGAAGTGTCTGTGACTATCCACCTCTCTCGTCTACCTGCATATAGAGCACAGATAGTTTAGCTTTTACTTTTAGGTCCCAAACTTAATAACTTTTTCTAAAGAAATGATATAGATTGCCAAGGAATGTATATATGTATAATGGTGTATAGGAATATGTATAGTGGTGCATTAGCAACAAGAATACTAAGTGCAACTGCACAGTGTGCAAGTTGCCTAACCAAAAAGTTGGGAATAAAGATTGAACAATGTTTACCAAGTTCTGTGTCCTGGTTTTGGGCTGTGCTGCCTGGACAAAGAAAGGGTTGATTTTTTTTTATTTTAAAGAGAATAAATAGATAGTAATTATTTATAGAGAACTGTATAGTGTTCTAAGTAGATTTTTCACATGGATTATCTCAGCTGACCCTCACCAAGAAACAAAAATCTAAGAATTGCTAACCCTAACAAAGCAAAACAAAACAAAACAGAGTAAAACAGAACAAAGCACATAACAGAACAATGCAAGCAATACAGGACTTCAAAACAAGACAACAGGAAATCAACAGTGGCTACCATACTGTCTCTTGTTTTCTTCAAAACAGTTGTTCATACCTTCACAAAAAATTCAAACAAAACAAAGTAATATAAAACCAATCAAAACAAAAGAATGAAAGCATTACAGGCCTTCAAAGCAGACAATAAGAAATCATCAATGGCTACCATAATGTCCCTTGTTTTCTTCAAAATTGCTGGTCATACCTTCTCACATATTGCAATCAAATAATAGAAAACAGACTTAAACCAATCAAATCAAAGAATAAAAGCATTATTGAACTTCAGAACATGGCGATACGAAATCAGCAATGGCTACCATAATGTCTCATTTTCTTCAAGGTAGCTGTTCATACCATCACACTGAATAAAATCAGTTCTTGTACTCTTTAGGAGCAGTTCTAGGCATCTATAAGCCTATACATGTACATCTATCCTTGTGTTAGAGGGAATAACAAAACAAAACACAAGAAAAACAAGAAACAATAAAGACAAATAAATAACAATAAGAGAGCCCAAAACAATAATAATATAGACTTTCAAAACAAGGTGGTAGGAACATACCAAAGGTTATTATTTTGTATAGTTATCTTCAAAAGAGTTACTCAGATTATCAGATACAGACATACAAAATTGGTCTAATCCTATGAATGTTAACTGTTTTGTTCCAGGAGGGCTGATTTTATTCTGAGCACAAAGATGCTATTTGATAGCCCACATATGGAACATGCATTTTCCTACAGTACCCAGAGTTCTGTGAGGTAATAGTGGCCCTAAGGCTTCCCTGAGAAATAGTCTTTTCAATAAGGTATTTGGAAGCCCCCAGTCATCCACTGGTACATCTGCCCAGAGCTCTTCAAGAGCCCATTCATTCAAGGAAGAGGCCCAAAAGAAAAACAAGTTTACTTCTACAATATTAGAGGAAATCTCCAATAGTATTCTTAAATATAAAAGCAAAAAATGTTCACAAAATATTTGAGAATCAGCAATATAAAGGAATAATCCCAACATGTAAAAATCAAACAAATTTATAAACTGACCCTAGAAGAAAAAGAAGCAATTTAGGGAGAAGGAAGAAATCTGTTTAAAATATTAATCACAATATCCAGATAGATGATGTTATATGCTTATATGAAAAAAGAATAACCAGAAGATAATCAAACAAAAATAGCTCTTAAGTATTAAACAGATAATTGCCAAAATTAAACACTAAAAGCTGAAACTGAATTGAAAAAAATCTCCCAAAATAAAGTACAAAAGAAAGAAATGGATAACAAGATACATGGCATATGTAGGGTCAACCCAAGGGCCCAAGACCAAAATTAGTATGCAAGAAAACAAAGAACAGAGAATATGGTGAAGAGAAAATTACTTTTAAAAATAATAAATCTTTGTGACCTTAGGTCAGACTTTCCTAGACTTGACACCAAAAGCATAGCAACAGAAGCAAGAAGCTATGATAATTAATTGTTGTGTGATAGTCTGTATAGGATCCTTGAACAAGAAAAAATTAGGAAATTTGAATGAACTATGGATGCTGGTAATAACATAGCAATATAAGTTCATTAACTGTAATGCATATACCATACTAATGTTAAATGGTAATAAAAGGGGAACTAGGTGCAGAAGAGCATAATGTGAAGTGTAATACACTCATATATTAAATAAGTAAATGAGGGGAAAAGGAAAGCTTTTTCTTACAGTACAATCTCAATTAATAAATGTAGAAAGAAAGACAGAAATAGAAAATTGCTATTTGGTAAGAACCATGTATTAAATATTTCCATGGAGGATCAACAATGGAAGCCAAAATTCATGGGGTTAAAATATAAGAAGGATACTTACATATTTTAAGTTACTACACCATAAGATACTTATTAATTACAAGGAGAAAATAGTAACTTTACAAAGAAGAAACCCAGAAGACACCACATTAACTAAGTAATCAAAGTTAACATCACTAGCAATAAGGTACAAACATCATAAAACCCTTGAGGTGATGCCCTTAGAAGAGCTCAGCAGCACTTCTGAGGACTCCTGCCAAAAACGTATGCATAACTTGAATTTAATCAGGAAGAAACACCACACAAACACAAGTCAACATCTCCTTTGTGCTCCAATTAAACTTCAGGTTTATTCTGGTTAAAAATCATATTATATATTATCTATGGATTTCTCAAGTGTCTGAAAAGTACTGAGCAGAGAGTATATAATACTAGATAAGGCAGAAGTATAGTATTCATACTGGATTACAGTCTCCACAGTGTTACTGTGAACAACTCAACCACTTAGAGCCCAGATTTTTCTTTTAATATAACTAGTTCATTGAATGGGTCTAAGGAGCAAATGCAACGGTACATATGAAAATACTTTTGAAATCATATGGCACTATGCTAGTGGAAGCCATTATTATCACACAATAGTAAATGATTATCCCACAATAGCAAATTATTTTAAAGCTGTTTAAAATTAATAGTTTCAACTCACCTTGAAAATCAGAATCAGCTTGTGTTAAAATATTCAAGAACCCTCCTAAAAGATTTTTCACAGTTCCCTGAAGATTAAAAAATGAAATGCAGGAAATTAAATGTCTTACCTCAATGGAAGCATAAAGAAACTGCAATGGATAGAGGTCTATCTCTGTGTGTGTAATTTTTCTTAAATAACTGGAAAGAATGCTACATGTAGGATTATACATTTCTTTGTACACTGTTCTTAACTTTCTAATTTTTTAAAATGATGAGCATACATTGCAATTAAATGCAATTTTAAAACCCTACAAATTCTCAGAAATACACAATTAATTACTGGTTACCCAATGGCAATATTAACTTTTTATATTACTTTAGAGAAATATGGAATTAGAATATTTTGCAGTATCACTTGGAGGTCAAAGCACATTGAAGGTATTTTAAAGGACAAGAGAAGGCTAAACTTTCTGGGGTCATTTCTATAGAACATTAAAGACAAGAATTCTCAATTTTTAGACAAGTTAGAGGTTATAAATAAGGTGATGCATAATTGGGGCACGGATCTGATAAATATTGATCAAATCTAATGCCACTTTTACCTGTTGCAAGAGCAGAAAAATGTTCTTTTCTTTTTGCCTAATAACTTTCAAAAAACTCTCAAACACATGAGCAAGCACATCAAGTTTAGCTTTACTAGCAGAAAGCAAATTTAACTCCAGCATACAAATCTCAGGGTATATTATTTCTCCTTGAGTAAGGTTTTCAAGTAAGTCATGTGGATTGACTGTTGCACTAAAGCCTTCTGTTTCAGGCCTTAAGTAAAACCCTGAAAAGGGAAAAGAAAAGATTATTCTCACCACCGAACACATTTTTCAACCTTATTCAGCATTCAGAAGATTTAGCACTCAAAAGTGTTACTTATAAAAAGATGCTCACAAAACCTTTTCCTATAATATCACTTTTGATTAAGGCACATATCCTGAACAATAGTCTTATACATAGTTTGAAGCTTATGGAGTACCCTTAAAAGTAATTTTGATCATCAATAAAACTAAAAATATTACACCAATTTTTATAGACATGTAATATAAATTTAATAACTAACACAATTGAAAAAAGTTCTATCCCAAACTTTCTGACTCCCAAATACCTGCATCACAGGGTAGTTTAATTCACTTACCCACAGTTCAATGAAAGTAACAGTTGTAGCTACTGGTTGGTTGAATTCTAAACTTTGTCTTCTGTTAAAGTTTATGTCTAGATGTTCCCCCAAAGCCTCGTGCAGTCATGGGGGCAGGCAGGCTTTTTCAGATACAGCTGAATCTAGAGTTTGTGACTGATTCATACCGCAATGTTGGGATGAAGGGTGCTGGGATTAAGGGTAAGTGATTGCTGAATCAGTCCACTGATTGGACTGGCACAGTCCTAAGCCCCACAGTCTAGATAAGATAAAAGGGGCAGAAAGGGACTCATTTCCCCATTTTGCTCTTGCTGCTTTTGCTGTCTTCTGCCATGCTAGAGGCTAGGAACTGCTGCCCCTCTGCCATGTGCCACCCGTCTTGGAGCCAGACAATTATGAACTGAAACCTTTACAAATTGTGAGCTAAATAAACTTTTCCCCCTTTAAGTTTGGGTGTTTGGTAGTTTTGTCTGAGCAATGAGAGAAACTAAGACATCTTTATGTAAGAAACAGATGCTGTCTTACTCAACACTACATTTTGGAAACTGATATGATCATTTAAAAAGACTGTTGTGTTTTTCTAAAAATGTTCATATTCTGAAGAAATTTATAAATTTCTGCCTAAACTAGAATCCTTTGAGATTTAGTTAGCAAACATAAAAGGGAAGAAATCTACCATTATAAAAACATACCTGTTTTATAAAACCACCATCACACCAATATTTTTTCAAAAAGCACCAACCATGGGTTCATTAGGCCCTTTAACTGAAATATCAGGGATTATTCCCATTCACTCCAAGGGGAAGAGAAATCTAACCTAGGGAAGATAAACTACTCTAAACTCAGTGAAGACTAATAGTACTGGGAAACACATAAGGCCAGCATATGAAAAAGACAGAACCTTCCCAGAAATCTTTACCTTTAATCAATTTTTTTTTTTATTCTACCCAAGTTTTAACCCAGAGACAAAGGATTGTTATACTGCCAGCCTAAGGACAAGCTGGTCAGTGTTAAACTAAGAAGAAATCCATGCTGCAATGTCCTTGGATGTCACAGAAGGCTATCTGCAACTCTTTCATTGTTTATTCTTTATAACAAAGTGCCAGTGTTTAGTTAGCTCTTTTTTATTGAAATCTCGATGTAAGTATATTTCCCAAGGCCTTTCCTGACCACCCACTCAATCACTATTATATCACCTGGTTTTATATCCCCATGCTGTTTACTTCTGATACTTGTCTTTCTTTCAGTAGAATGTACATGAAAGTAAGGGTTTTATCTTTCCTCCATACTCACGGTAACAAAATTTACCTCATTGCTTTAAATTGCATATACAAACATCAGTCTTGTGAAAACCAACTACAAAGATGATGCAATGCCATTTTTAAACTGGAAGGAATACAAAATTCTAAAATGGTATCCTTATGAACCATTTTGCTAATTAACAATCTGACTTGAAGATCCAATGGGGAAAGCACATCCAGGATATTTTACCATCGTTTCGGGTTTTGCCATCCTCAGGATTGCTTTCACTATCTGCTTCATATCCTTCTTCTTCAACCAAAAGTTTAAAACTACAACACTGAGAATCCTCGGTTTCTTCGGAAAAATCTCCAGGCTGGGACAATACTTCTTCCTCAGACTGATGACTCTGTAAGATTAGTGTAATTTGAAGGCAATAATTGTAACATTCACTCATTCTTAGTAACAGAACATTTATTACTCAGAAGTAATTTTAAGGACAGAGTTAATATGTTCTTCAAGAAAAGAATATCTTAACAATATCCATTATAAGATTACGAAATTCATTCAACATTATGTTTTTCTCAGCTAACACCTTAATAAAAGAAGTATCTTACAAAGCCACAGAACATTTCAGTTTTACTGAAAAAGAAATCTAATTTTATTTACACAACAGGGAATAAGTGAAAACCACAATTAGGCAAAATTATACTTCATATAAATTAATGCTAATAACTGTATGTTATTTTCACAGACTTGTTAATGAAAATAATGTCTTTCTTTTTTTTGTTTTGTTTTTGTTTTTTGAGACAAGGTTTTACCATGAAGTCCAGGCTAGCCTTGAATTCACTGTGTAAATGAGACTAGCCTCAAACTCAAAATCCTCTTGCCTCAGCCTCCCAAGTGCTTGGATTACAAGTGTGTACCACTACACCGGGATGTTAAGGCATCTTTCCAAAGGATTTTTATAAATAAAACATTTCATACATAACTAGAAAAGAGATGACAATTTTTCAAAGGGAGTAAAGATTTCAGAATGCAACTGTCTATATACAAACATCTCAGAAATCAAGTTCTAGCATTAACTTCTAGGCAATACCTATGGCAATACATTTTTCTTTTCTTGTAAAAATGACATAGATATCTTCACTTTAGACCATCGTCACTTTTAAAAGCTCAGGGTACACTATTTTTGCAACAGCAAAAAAAAGGAAGCATTTAAACATGTTATAGTTAATCAATTGATTCTGTAATAAGATGAAGGTATTAATAACTATTTCAGTAAGTTTGAAGTTATAGCAAACAGTAATATAAAATAATATGGCAAAAGATTATTAAACATCATATATATCATTAGACCAAAGATTTAAAAGGGAAGTTACATAAAGACAAAGGAAAGCAATAATTAATCAAAGGTAAAAGAAATATAAAATACATATGGCAGAAAAAATTTTAAATTGTTATTTTAGAAAAAAATGTTGATACAAACAAATAACTATGATTATTTTTTCAAGTACTAGTACTAGTGTTTTTTATGTTAAGTGATTTAAATTAAATCAAGTACATTTCTAGAAATACTAGTTGTACCAATATAGGATCAGATAAAACAGCTACATTATCACTATCCTGAATTATCGTTTAATAAATTAGAAGTCATCTGTAACATTTATCAAATCAAATTAATACAGTTCTGTCCTACTGGGAGTAATTCTTAGTAAATTTCCAGGTTAGGTTAAGAAAAGTATATCATAATCTGATTGAAAAATAAATAATAAATAAAATAAAATAGAAAAAAAAAGAAGAAAGGTATGTCACCTTGCTCTCCTGTGTTTGAATAAAGGCCACTAGCAAGACCCTGTCCATCCCAGATGATGGTGATATGATCCACAGAACTCACCTGATCAAATTCAGGTCCCTATATTCTAATCATATTCATCAGTGACCTAGTTCCAGCCCATAACCTCCTGCTCCTGATAGTCAAAGGCAAATAACCCAAATAACACCACCAAATGGATTCATACCTTCTCAGTCATAGAATCATTATGTTCAAAATCTGTTGAATGATTCCCCAGGGCAACTCGAAGCAGGGCATCAAACAAAGGCTTTGCTAATTCTGTCTCAGTCACCTTTGACTCTGAAAGATGGTCCCTCATTTCACATAATATATTTTCCACAGATAAGTTCTAAGGTAAAATAAAAGAGACTAAGAATATTAATAACATGCTTCTTAAAACAGTAAACAAGCCAGGCAAGGTGGCACTTGCCTGTAATTCCTGTACTCGGCAGGCTGAGGCAGGAGGATCGCTGCAAGTTTAAGGCTAGCCTGAGTTACAAAGTGAGTTCAAGGCCAACCTGAACTGCACAGTGAAACTTTGCCTCAAAAAGACAATAAATAAATAAATAAAACAATAAACAGTGACAAAATTATTTAATAAGTGAAAACATTTATTTGCCATTGATATGAAGGCAAATTGTGTAAATCTTAA